>CAEGAF010106226.1:0-46980 GCA_903067075.1 Micropoecilia bifurca
TGTGTGTGTGTGTGTGTGTGTGTGTGTGTGTGTGTGTGTGTGTGTGTGTGTGTGTGTGTGTGTGTGTGTGTGTGTGCGTACAGAAGCACATGGCCGCCGTAAGGTCAGCGCATGGGGAGAGGTCAAAACAAGCAGATGTGAAAACAAGAGTCCCTGCCATAACTCTCTGATGTGGAAGCTCTCTTCCCTATGTAAGTCATGTTACCTCCCACTGAAGGTGTCCTCATTTACACGGGAGTGTGTGTCTGTCTGAGCCGAGTGTCTCTCAGAGGTCATGGGAAGATCGGGGGACATTCGTCCACGTAGTGACCAGAAAAAGTAACTCTAGTGCTGAGGAATAAGGCTGGTATCTGAGTTTTACATGCGAGATGTTCCTGTTTTGTGTTGACAGATTGCCTTAACATTTTGGTGGAGTATGTTGGAGCTTAGATCGATTCTATACAAAAATGCATCCAAGACTACAAATACATCATATGAATACCTATCGTAAATGCAGTGGCGAGTACTAAAGTTAATGTTAATGCAACAGCTATCACATCTGCACTTAAAAAAACATCCGAGATCTGAAAACAAAAAACTCAAAGCAACTTTCAGCCTTCCAGCAACAAGCTTATGCTCAATTTAGAGGTGTGTGCTTGACTTTTCTTTGAAGCAATGGATCTACATGATAGCCCAATCAGCTCTTGAAGGTTGTTGTAGATGTAGCAGATGTATTTGCTTCTGTGCCTAAATGTGTATTTTACAATAGCATCAGTTACAGCAGTGATTCTTGATCTTTGAGAGATCCATGACAGTCGCAGCTTTTTAGACGTGAAAAAATAATGGCAAGCTCAAATGTATGTCATCCAAATTCAAGCATACATACAAACAAACTGGAGCAGAACGCATTGTGTCGAGGAGAATTGAGTCCATGCATTAACCGCTGTAAATATAGCCCGAGATTGTCATTACAATTACTGAAAGACGATTCAAAAGGAAAATCTGTTGCATTTTTTTTCTTTAGAGAACATATAAAGCTTAACGCCAAAGCCTCTTTCCAAATGAATTGCCGTTTGTGTGTTCCCGCATGTGGGTGTGTGTGTCACTGTTTGCTCTTCAGGGAGACACATAGGACAGACCTCCACCACAGCACTCTATTTTCTCTCTGCATGAGCTCCCAGCACATTCAGTAGGTTGATTTAAAGCCAGAGAGCCTCTCTCTCTTTCTCATGCACACCTACGCACACGCGCATGGACACTCATTGAACAACCACTGTTTCATTAATCTTCTGCATGTGTAAATTAGGCATGAAAATATAGTATTTGGAGCATAAAACCTTGGACGTGCTGTCCTTTGCTGCGTTCTCTGATGATAAATTGGATGATGAGGTAAAGGTAACAAGCTGCTGTCCTGGTGTGTGCCTGACCACACAAAACACACTGAACTTTAATTGACACCAATGCACAAACCTTAATTTTTAATTTATATATCTGAGTGTTTATTTTTTTGCTTTGTAATTGTGCTGCATATGCTTTTTAGATTCATAGAAACCCACAAGAATGATTATCCCCTATTTCTTCTTCTTCTTCTTCTTTCTTTTTTTTTGCTTTCCATCTCCATATGTTACCGTCACGTTTAATGATCATAATTATTTATCTGTGTTGGCAGCATTAAAAGACTTTTCGAATGCCGTGTCTTGGCCCAAAGATTAACAATTCACCAAGCTCCTTATTAGAGCAATTCATCAAATCAGCGGGCAGTGCTGATTAAATCAACTTGGTAATAAATGGAATGATCTAAAACGTTCTGACGCCCAGAGTCCTCACAGCACACCTGCCTGATTAGGAGGCAATTTATCTCGTAGCTTTCCACAGAGTCACACACTTTAATTGGGGCAAAATGTGAATGTCGTCCTGTTTCGCCTGATGGCAAAAACCTGGTGGTCTTGATGAAAAATCGCTGGCAACTCTGCAGGAAGGCAAATTTTACAGGCTTTTTTTTTCTTGTGCTTTTTAAAAATATCTGATCCCCCCTCTTTTGGCAAATTAATTTCCAAATTGGTAACATGCTGCGCATCTCAAAAGGACGTAGACTGGTAAAACACCAGTTGTTGTGATGTAAAAATAAGAGACCATTATAAATGAGTTTAAATAGTATTTTTAGAAATATAATTAATCTGATAAACAAATCTGTTAGAGAAAGTTACATAATTATATAAAAAAGTCCACTAATCTGGTTACACTTAGCAGCCACACTTTTCCCTAATTTTCAATTTCACTCATTAAACTGATGTATCCAACAATTAATGTTAGATACACCAATTGTATTCAATGCCATTTATCTGAAATGTTCAGCTTGTAAGTTCCAAACTTTTCCACATTTGCATATTTAGTCTAAAGCATAACTACACAGAGGTGTTGCAAAGGATTAAAATGTCATCATGTTCTGATAGATTGAAGGGGATCAAGCCTATAAATAGGGTAAAGGGTGTTGTCACTGGGGAGACGGAAGAAGAGATTCTGATTCTTCGCATCGAAATGAGTCTATTAAGGCGGTTCCAGCATCTGGCCGGGGGGCATCCTGTATGCATCCCCTTTGGAGGATTCAGCTGAACTCGGTTTATTTATATAGCGGCAACACATGTCGTCTCAAGGCACTTCACTAAAAGAAAAAGTCAAGGATGTGACCCCCTTTACTTCCACTGTCCACAAACTTACATGGTTTGACAATTTGCATGTCTAAAATTCAGAAATGCGAAAATGGTTGCTAGTCTCCAGTGTCTTGGTCTCGGCCCTGTGGTGTGTTAGCCACCTGTTCAAGATCCACTTCAGTCTTCCACCGCTGACTCCTGAAATTGGTAAATAAAAACTATAAAATTAAGTCAAAACTTTGTGAGGTTTCAAGCAATTAAAACAATTTACACATCTGTTGGCAATTGACAATATCTCCAGGTAAGAGTAGTCAGATTTGCCTCGAGTTAATTTAAACTTAACAGTCCATATATGACCTGGATATGACCGTAAATATTGTATTTTTCTCATCCAAAATTATATACATACAATACAATCCAGAATAAAATAGCTGAACAAGTCCAATAATTTATGATGTTGGATAGGTCATCACTCCCCTTTGAAGAACTGATACAACTCAAACTACGAACAGGACTTCATGGCACATCTTCTGAATCCTGACTTGTACCATAATCTTACAGGAGACTAATGGAAATTGTGGATACCAGACCTTGGATGATCGAAGGCATTCCCATGGCTGCAAAATCTTTTTGATGACGTCAAGAGAATTATTCTCAGGTAGAATAATGTTCCACAACATGGTCTACTGCAAACCTGAACTGTTTATTTACATCAGGATGCTGTCAGAAAGTTTTATATCAAAATGTTTTCCAATATATCACTTAGTGGACAATGAATGTTGGCAGCAAACACATTCTCTAAAGCAAGAAATCTGCTTTTTATTGTAGATTTATTCACAACAAAGACATTAGAACTTCATGTAGACAACATGGCATCTCCTGCTGAGTTTTGTGGGCAAATGAAGCTTTCACCTGTTTCTAATTTGAAATCACTGTTATCCTTATATACTGTGGAAGACACTGATTTAGTATTTCACACAGTCAAAAATAGTCTTGTCATTGTAGTCTCCAAAAACTAAAACTTTGACAATAACCACCTTAACATTTCACTGGAAAGCAATTTGCCCAAGTCAGATTAAGTTTTATAAGACCAATATTTACACAGTATACCCCAAAATAATACATTTCCCCAACATTGAGCTGTAAGATGAATAGGAGTACAATGAAAATGAACATAGCGCTATATATTAATATAAAATCAGAGTGAAGGTAATAATAAAGCACCAAAATATCTCATAACCACAAAAGCACAACTATATTACCTCAAAATCAACATACATATCAGTTTCCTTATGTTGGTAAGAACAAACTTCAGGAGAAGAATAAAGGTTACTAAACCTCAAGGGATGTCATTACAGTCACGAAACTGCACCCAGTGAGGAACTGCTGTTACTTCTCAAACCAGGTGAATGAAGAGAAGTTGGAAAATTATGAAAAACCTGTTAACAAAAATTGATCATCAGACATAATTTGTCTAGAAGCTGGTTTACACCATGCAAGCGCATTGCAAAAGTTATGAAAGCGTTGCTATGGACTTGTTATGTCAGTCTGATTTGTGAAGAAAAATAAAATCTGGAAAATATATATATATATTACAATCTGATTGTCAGAAAACATAAAAAACAGAAAGGATTCAAAAGATTTTCCTGAAGTTAATAACTTTTGGCCATTGCACATTTCTTGTTTTCACTTAATTTTATTTGATCAAGATCTAAGCCGACTAACATCACTGGCAGCTTTCAACGAGAAACGGGAAATTTTTCCCTACTAATCCCGACTTGTAAATCGCCTTCCATGTTCATTCTTGTATGTGTGAGCGTGCATTTGAGCATTAATATTTATTTTGAGCCTGCTGACTTTATTTGGTCTTTGTTTGTCTGAGTGTGTGTGTATTCAGGAAGGTGAAAGCGTGGCGCTTTGGCAGAAGTGCCTCATGGCGAGCATCAGATGGCTTGTGATGAATAGTCAATTAGGTGTAAACTTGTTCCAGGAATGACCAGTAAACAAGGGAGGAGATGATCGCTGTTGGGGAGAAAAAAAAAGGCATCCATTATCTAGCGGCTAATTATCTAGCCACAGCCACTTCCATTCTCTAGATAGCTGTGTGATTAAAGGGTTTGGTCAATCAAATGGATAACAGGAATCTGAAATGGGAGGACAAGGGAGGAGGAGAGAAGGAAAGACATGACTGAGCTAGAGAAAAGATTGCTGCTGTGCCTCATTTTCATTCTTTTTTATCTCAGAAAAAAACAAACAAAAAAAAACTTTATAGATGTATTCCCTGGCTGTGGACTACGTCTTTTGATTTTGCAATTTGTTGTTGAATAAAGGTGGATTTGAGAAGCTAAAACTAGACATACAACTTGACCATGACCAGTGTTGTGCTTAGATTTGTGGGATTAAAGTTTATCTGGGGGCCCATGGATGAATCAAGACATATTAGAGCGTTAAGGAAGGAAGACTAGAAAATAATGATGCAAGTTATGCATATTTGACTCTGAAAACTAGAATTTGTTATATGGATTATGAAGCTCAACACCAGAGGCTGCAATTCTCTGGTAGTGGCACCAATGCTTAAAAGGAATAAGATCATTTGTGCTCCATAAAGGTCTTTATATCTGATTTGAATGATATTAGTTAGCTTTCGAAGTGACTTATAGTGACTTGAATCTTAGCTCTGGCTTCCATATTTTCACATATTCCTGAAAATGTTGTATTTATGAATTTATCTCTCAAATCTGCCGATTTTGATGATATGCCATTTCTGCCTCCAGCTAGCCTTTTTAACCGCCTCACGTTTGCTTGCAAACTAAGGTCAGCTAGCATGCAAACTAATCAGATAGCAAGAAATGTTATAGTCTACAGAAGCCAAAAGTGGACATTTCCCACATACATGTTTCCCAATGATTTTATTGAAAGTATAAGTTATTATCCAAATCTTTTTCCCAAGATGACTAGAACAGTTTCATTACAAAAACATTTTTTGTTCTCAAAACTGACTTGTGTTGAAAAGGTCGACAAAATCAACAGACAAAAGTATATGTGTAATAAAAAAACAAAATATACACTTGCTCTCTTATGCTGTCCCTTTTTTATCAGGAAGCAATATTTGCAACTTATTATGAGTCCCAGATGTCAAGGCGAGTGCTTAAATGACTGGCTTTTATTTGTTACTCGGAGATCCACTTACAGAGTAGACAGAACAAAATTTGTTTGGCTCAATGACAGATGTACAAATTAGAAATTAAATTATGTAGTCTTAAAATTTGAACTGTACAGTGTAAATAGAAAATGTGAATTCAAAAACGTGAAGCTTCTCTATATTGTAACAGGGATTTAAGCAATTTCTAAAAATTAAACAATTTACGTTAAGAGCAAAATAAGCTTAAATCCTGCTGGTACACTTTAGAGAATTAGAACTGTGAAAACAGAATAATGATATCAGTTGGCAGGAAACCACTTAATTTCTTTAAATGAGTTTATTAGTGAGTTTCTGTACAAACTCACCGACATTTACTAAATCCGAAGTATCACAGTTTGTGTTCTTATATGAAAGATGATCTCTTTTCAGCCACTTGGCAGTCTGAAAAGCTGATTCATTCAGTGCACAGTGGGGTCTCCCCAGTTCAATAATCTCTGGAGGGCTTTTTTTCCAATGGAGACACCAGAGAGCAAGGTTGAAACTCAAACGGTGTGACAACCCAAGCAGAGCACCGGTTTCATGCATGCTAACGCAAAGCTGCCTTTGTAAATGGAGGGAACTACCCAGACATGGAGCATGAAATATTAATGGTTAATATCATACTTAACACAAGCGCTGACAGTAAAATGGTGTTTGCTAGAAACTATGAGCCTGCGGATGAGGGGGACAAATGTAGTACCAGGAAAATGACTCTGTTAACGGATTTTTGCCCCGTTTTGTCCCATCGCAGTTCTGAGAATTGGTGAGGATTCTCATGGAGGAGTTGCACCTGATTAGTATCTGGATATTTTTTTTATTTATCGTTTGCCAAGTTTTTGGTCTGTATTTTTACCCAAGTCTATGTGTTTTACCCAAGTCTATGTGTAGGAATCATTAAACAAAAAACCTTACTGTAGCTGAGCATTGCTGGTCAGCTATTTGAAGGAGGACTACAAGAAGGAATAGTGATTAATTTGTGGAAAAAACAGTCATGCTTTGGAAACTGAAAAGAGCAACACGGATCTGTCCTATTAAGGTGAAGATTTTTTAAGAGGCCACTTGGCAGGGTGACCAGCTGAGTGGATAGTCTGACTAATTAACCTGTAAATATCAACTTCTTAGACATCAAGTGTTTCTGCCAAAGAGCAAGTTGGAGAATAAGCACTTCAAAAGTATGACTAAATGTTTATTCTATGTCATTGCTCAAGTCTTGGCTATCAAAATCAAAAGAATGCAAGATGTTGATCATTTTTTTGACAGCTAATAATCATTGTGCTATCATTTTAGCAGCCAGAATCAAAATTTTTTATTCTTTGGATGTTTTGTTTTTAACGTATGTTGAAGTACAGTGGATTTTTTTATTTTATTTTTTTTACTAAAAGTGGGAATACTATGGGAAGGTCAGACTGGCTCATAACTCATAAGAGTTTCATTACATTTTCTTAGTGTTGCACAGTCCAATATTCATCATTAATTGTGAGAGTCTTAGTAGATGTCTCAGTAAATTTTAATCCAGCATAAGACATTTATGCCACTTTGCTTGTAAATATTACTAAAGGAACAAAGGAGGAGGCAGTGCAGGGGGAAAAATAGAAAAGTTAAAGGGAACGGATGGCTGGGTGGGATAAATTTACTGACTGTACAAGCTGAATGGACACTTGCTAATTGAGACAAATGAACAACAGGAGAGGTGTGTGCAAGAAGCGACAGTGAACGTATCTGGTCCATCTCGGCCTTTTGCGTCGCAGGTTTTTTTTTTCCTTTCTTGTTTTATTTAAATCTACATTTTTTTGCTCATACGTGTATTTTTATTTTATTTTTTTTATTCTGGATAATAGAATGGAATGCAGCCCACTCCATCTGCCCATTCTCACACATTGGGAATCTATAAATCATGCATGGCAAACCTCATTGTTAAATGAGGTTACACAAAGGAGTCATTGTGAGTTTCTCGCTTCTTCCATTTATTCTTCATGTCATGCACTAATGCAAGTGGGAATTCTTTCATACAGTAAGTTTTACTTTGTTCAAACATGATGAAATTTGGTCCGTGCACAGAACTCGCCGTGTCCAATCCAAACAGTAATCCAAAGCCTGTAGGTTTCTTTTACCTGCTTCTTGACTAAGCTAAAGGAAGGAAGGCCATAAAGATAAAATGCAAGGTTATCTATAATCTAAGATGCTTAATCAATAACTGATTTTATTTAAAATTCTTTGCCAGCATTGTTTTTTGCTGGGAAATTCCACTAAAGTGGACACTTTCCAAATAAACACAAATAAACTCTTGCTTTCCCAAAAAGTCCATCATATAGCATCTAAATATATCTAAATATCTAAATATAATACTGAATATGTACTTTCTAGAGGATATTACTGGCATGCACAAGAAACCAAACTATAATGAATCAAATATCCAGAAGTAATTAGTTCGAAAATGAAATTAATATATTTACATTTTCATTATACATTAAATATCAAATTAGATACTGCTCACATCTTACCTTACGGTTTTCAAATGTGCACTCTTACCATATTATAATTATTACTATTTTTGTCATTATCATCTTTCAATTTTTGTTACTTGTACAATTTTTGCTACTTGGTGTACCTCAGTCTCAATCACCTATACTTGTACCTATACCTCAGTCTCAGTCAATAAACTCAAAAATTATTGCAAAGCTCATGTATTTCACTGATTCTATTCACTAAGTGAAAAAAATTACATAGAATAATTACACACCGACTGTTTTCAAGTCTTTATTTCTGTTAAGACAATTTTCCACTTTAAGCTAATGTAAAAAAACACATAAGATCAAAATATTACATCAGAATAATAGAAACATTAAATGTTAAACAAAAATGTGGTGCTCAATGAAAAGTAAGGTTATCGCCTGCTTGGAATTACTTTCATCTGGTATTTTTAATCTGACAATCCTACGTGGACATAATACTTACCATAATACTTTACAACATAAAAACTATCCAATTTCTCAACACTTTGTACTTTCTACCTTTTTTAAACTATTATGTTCACTGATGCACTTATCAGAGACAGATTGAAAAGAAATCCAATCTTAGTGTGACTAGTGGGGAGGTGGCCATTTGAAACTAAAATGTATGCAGGTATACACACGCACACACACAGACACACACACACACACACACACACATACACACACACGCGTGAGCATGCTTGCACACAGAAACCATAAACATAGACCA
Organism: Micropoecilia bifurca; assembly: GCA_903067075.1. NCBI lineage: Eukaryota > Metazoa > Chordata > Actinopteri > Cyprinodontiformes > Poeciliidae > Micropoecilia > Micropoecilia bifurca. The sequence continues at coordinate 9,034 of CAEGAF010106226.1, forward strand.
CCTAGAATTGGTCCACAAAGACCTGAGTTTGACTAAGAGCCCCAAGAGTCCTATAGTGCTGAATATTGCCTGCAATAAAAAAGTATGCAATGTGATTCTACCCAGATACAAAATACCTCAGTCCTGAAATATGACTTTTCAGGTCAGTACATACAATAGTTCTCAAAGTATAGAAGCAGGATATAGTCAGATATATTTGGGATTGATTAGGAGGCAGCTATAGTTGTGACTTTGTCTTTTTGTTCCGATTAGATGATAAACTGACCTTGTCAGAAATGCACTGCACGATTAACAGCCTGTGGCTGTCAGACTTTGATTTGGTCCCAAAACCTGCTGCCCAGAAATACCTGCGCCACAAAACTGCAAAATCCCGGACATGGCCTCCAAAAGTGTTTTATTGGAAAATTGTTTAATAAGTGGCCCACCATCCAGGATTTGAAGTCGTTTGTCTGAATGTTTAATTAGTTAATCAAGCTTCAAGTTCAGCCCCGCCGTCATGTTCAACATTTATTTGTTCCCATGCTGATAATGAGAGTTTAGCTTTGATTTTTAAGCCGTGGAAAATTCAGCAGCTTAAGTGGAAAGACTGTTAACAAAAGTTGTAGCTGAAAGAATTAAGCAAACAAACAATTTGTAATAGAATTTGTTTTAGAAAATTTACCCAAAGAGCAAATGTTTGACTAAGAAATGGATTGAGGATTTTCAAAAAACAATCACACAAAAAAAATAAGTGCCTCAGAGATGAATTCGGACTATTTACACAAAATCATGTTGCGGTTGCAGTTGGACGTCTCCAGTAGAAGTTATTTTAGACTTTTTTTCTCTCTTTTTTTCTCTACAGGTAGATTTCCTGGATTAACCTCGGACCAGCTCTCCTGTCTCTGCTAAACAAAACCAAGCATCCCCAAATCCCCAAACCTACCGTTTCACACTGGAAGTTAATATTCTGGAGCGCTATTTGCACAGCACTAAACCTGAGGTTGAACTGGAAAAACATCTAAGCAACTAGATGGATTTTTTTCCATCTAGTTGCTTCAAAATCCCCTGCTTCAAAATCAGCAATTACACATAACCAAATAGAGGCTCATCCAATTATATTTTTGCCTGACCTTTTTTTTTATTATTGTTAAAAAAAAACATAATTGGATTCCTTTTCTGGAGACACGAAGGCCATTGTGGAAATATTAAAATTTTTTTCCCCCTGATTTGGACTCGTCGTTTGGACCGCCACAATTGCGCCCGTGGCTTTTTGCCAAAGCAAGTCTTAGCTTTCTGCACGATCTGATATTTGATCTTCATTGGCAGACAATTATTGTGCACTCCGAGATGAGTGCTGAGCTGTTTTGAAGGAGCGTTGTAATTGGTTAATGAGTCGGAAAGGGAAAGCTTCTTGATCTCATTTCCAGTGCTTAATTAACCTTGGAGTTGGAGATTTCCCTGGGTGCTGGGGGACAAGGCAGGACCCGGGTTATTCTTTCTCTCCCGTCTTTGTCTCCATCTTGCCTCTGTTGCTCCGTTGGGTGCTGTGACTCTTCCTCGGCAATGACAAAAGGATGCTTAGTGCTCAGTGTGCCTCTGTCTGCAGGCTACAGCCCTTTACTGGCTGATTTATGAGAACAAATATTCCTGCACAGACCTTTCTGGTGCTCTGAAGTTCAAACATGCACTATTATCAACTTTATGTCTTCAGCCTTTACGGCATATCTCCCCATTCCTTTCTGTAACACTTAGCTTGGAACTGAAAGGATATAAATAGCGCCACTGCTCTTCCCTTTAGTATCTCCGCGGGCCAGCCCAGTTCTGTGGCCCCGGGGGTATGAACCCAGTTCTGACAGAATTGATCTCTGCCTCCTCCCCTCCGTAAGTCCGTCTGCACCCTTAGGCCCACTGAGATACTCCGACACCCAGGCTCCACCAGTCCACACCAGGCCAGTATGTCTCGTCTTCCTTTCTCTTTAGTGTCCTCTCCTATATTCTCCTGCCCTCCTCCTTTCATCTGCCCCTCGGTGCTAAATGTATCTTTGCCACTCTAGAGTTCTTCTTTCTTTTAAAAAAAAAAATACCTTTTCTGCTTTTGTTCTTCCCTCTTGTCTGTCTTCATCAAATGTCCAACCGCAGACTGATAACGGACATTTTTAATGTCTCTACTGAACAGTATATCCTCTTGTAAGTCTGAGATATTTCTAATACTTAAGATGTTCATTTCAATGCGTCTTTATGGAGGTCTCAAGCAGCGCCATGGCAACAGATTCATACCTAAGGCTAATTTTTACTTCTTGCCAATCTGCTACTGGTGGGATTGTGATACATGCTGTAACATTAGCATCAATGCACTTTTATTGGTGCCAACAACATGGTTACATCATGAGTTATAGTCATTGCTAAGGTCGTCGTCGGGGGCAACAGCCCCAGCCCTCTATCTCTTTCTTCCATTATTATTAACCAGCTGACGTCAGCATGGTAGTCTTTTGTTGATGTATGAATCGGGAAAAATGCTAGTAAATTTATTATGTGTTGATTCTCTATGGTTGAGGAAGTCAATGAATCGATATAAAAAGCAAATTCACTAAAAAGAAAAGGCTTGGAAAGAAGGTGTTGTGTTTACAATGTCTCTCTTGGGAAAAATACTTTAGGAGTTATGTAAATTTTGAGATGCAATTTTCTCAGTTTACCCTGAAATCGAAGCAAAAAGGGTTTCAACACATTTTTAATGTCTGATTCCCATACTGTAGAAATCTAAGAGGGAGTGCTAGTGTAAAGACTCTGGGTTTATAATACTGGGTTGATAATACTATGTCCATGGTGTTTGGCCAGTGCTTCAATGCCATGAGAGAGAGAACGTTGTTGGAATTTGTGTTGTCTTCTGGAGCATGAGACTAGCATTTAAAGTTGCTTTTTGATTTCTTGAGCTGGCACAGTACTCTTCCAGGTTTAAGGTTGCATGACACATTTTACCTTCATTAAACTTTACTGTACATTTGTGGCAGATGTTTCAGCAGTGAAAAGATTAAAACCTGCAAAAACAAAAGGCAGAAACAAAAGGAAGCTGTGATGAATGGATGAGCAGACGGATAGTAATGTGTACATATTGGAGAGTTAACCAGGCACGGGTACAGCTATTATCCTGTTTTTGCAAACCTATCAAAAAGTAAATTGCAAAACTTGCAAAAAATTATCCAAAAAAAGTACCTAAACTATCAAAATCTCCATATTTTCTCCTTTAGTGTACAAATTACATTGCGTTTTGACAGAAAATGCCACATTTGCATAAAAACACAAATATCTTTATCTTTTCAAAAGTTTACACAAAAAAACAACTAATAAACACTGTGTGATTATTTAAATGAAAACCTCAGTTTATGTTGTTTTTACTGAGAAAACACAGAGGTGTCAGGATTTGTAATTTAATAATATTCAGTTAAAAAACGAGGCAGAATTACTTACATTTGTTTAGAATCAGACAATTGTATCTTTTTATTCGAATTCCCTGCAAAAGATTCAACTGAGTTTAAAGCAATCCCTTTATGTTTAAACATACATTTTCTCTTTTCCTTTGTCCTTTCCATATTCTGAATGTCCATTGATTCTTATCTGTACAGCATTTTGTCACAGCTCTTGCTGTTTTAAAATGCCTTATAAATAAAGTATTAGTATTAATATATGTTCGTTACAATTTTTTTGCAAAATAGTGTACTTTTTTTCTCATTTTTTTCATTCGGTGTGAATTATGACCTCTGTTGTCTAGAGTAAAGGCAAAAGCCGCTCCATATCTCTTTTTGCTTTGTTTTATTTTTATCGTCCATGTGAGATGGCATCAATCTCTCTCCCCCTCTGTGCTTCCTCTCCTCTCCTTTGCTCTTTTTAAAGCCACATTCTTCTGCCAGGTGAGTCCTTGTGTTGAGCACCTGCGACCGCCCTTTCCTCCCGCCTCCGTCCACCATCCTGCGCCAGATTAATGCTCGGCGTTTTGCTCCTCTGCGACTCTCTTCCCACCAGACCCCCTGGATGAATAAGAGACTTTAATTTAGCTACCCGAGTCCCTTCTTCTGTTCTCTGTATTTCTGCAGCATAAGCTTTCCTCAGCCGTTTCTCGTTCCCTTGCTCTTCCTCCATCCTTCCATCAGAGGAGCCGCAATATGAGCCGGGCGTGGCTCGGGCCCGTCAGGCCCGTCAGGCTCTCAGTCTCGTTTAAATTCAAAGCCTGTGGGTCATTGTAGCCTTTGCAATGAGATGACAGACACTGTTCTGGAGACGGGGGCCGTCTGAAAGGCCTGATGAGACGAGATGAGGAGGTGGAAGAGGAAGCAAATGCAAATGAAGGAAATCGGGCGAGCGAAAAGTCATAATTAAAAGTCAAGAAATTAGTTTGGTGAAGTCTGACGTGGCATTTAAATGGAGCTCAAACTAAACAGGTGGCAGCTTGCTGCTGAAATCACTGCATGGAGAGTTAATTAGATTAGCATTCATTTAGACAGCCCAATCTTCTTATCTTCTAAATAAAAAGTAGAAAAATTTTTACAAAGAACAAACTAAATAAATCAATAGGAGAATGAGGAGAAAAACAAAGAAAAACCCAAAGGACAATGAGACGACTTTTTTCTCTTCGTCGTGAAAACTCTGGCAGTTTGGGAACGGACGTGTTCGCAGAAGGTGAGGAGCAAAGCGAAACAGCGGGCATTAAAAGAGGAGAGGTGTGAAATTGAAACCAATAAATCCAGAACAGATTCCTACAGTTGCGGGAGCCGCTGCGACCGGCCTCAGTCGTGTTCTTTTTTTAATTTGAGCCGAGTGTCTTGTTGTCTGAGGGAAGCTCGCTGCACCAAACATTTGTGTTGCGTGACAGGAAGTGCAGCATCCGATCCAGACGGTGCACAGGAGTAGAACTTTGTAGCTTGTTACAAGACTGTAAAAAAATATAAATAGAAGAAAAGAATGACAAGATGGTGGAGCAAGACATTCATAAAACGTGGTTTAAATGTTTGATAATTGCTGCCATTTTAATTTTAAACCATAAATGGTTTCAGTTGAAATAGTTTCTTGTTTTTCTTTTTCGTTCACAATTAAGAACACACTTTTTTCTTGTAAAACTACACAATTTACTATTCAACAAAATAAATCCTACTAAAAAGAATATGTATTAATTTTTTTTAAAACTGATGAAATCAGTTTCAATGAATCCAATCTATTCTGTTCAGATTTTTCTGCTCCAAGCTATTTTCCTTGGTACTGCAATGGTGCCAAGACAGTTTTCACTTTTACAAACATTAAGGTGTATTTGGTGTTTGAACTATAAAAATAGGTGCTTTTGAAATACTGAATTAACATTAAGTTGCCTCGTTCAGGTATTTCATAGAGTCGTTATGGACAAACACTTGCGATTGGGTAAAATTCAAAACCTCGTTTCTCAAAAGCCGGAACTCCTGTCCCTTTGCATAAAACAAAGGGTAGGACTGATTTTTACCAGGTTGTAGTGAAACATATTGCGATAAAATTAAGTTAATTTCACTGAAGCAGGTACAAAGAAATCATATCGCATAAAAGTTTCTGTACCCAAAACTGTGAATGGAAAAACAAAGAGGCAATTATACGATGAAAACATTGCAAAAACATCCAACTACTGCTGGTACTTGGTAATAAAATCTACATATTAAGATGTCTGATCATGATCAAGTGTTTTATTTTAAGTACCATGGATCATTTATAGCAAACATACTTCACAATGTGCCATTAGAAAGGGGCTTAGGGCCGTTTATCATATCAGGTAAAACTAGTCCTAACAGTACTTGGTATAAATAGTTCTCATAAATAAAAGGAGCAACAACAAACACCAGTAAGAACCATACATTAGCAAACTTCTCTATCCTGACGCTACAGATGACGTATTCTGTGAAGCGCCGTCAAAAGGAAACAAACGAATGCGTTTTCATCCGCCTCCAAATGCCATCGCTTTGCTAACGTCACTTTTTCGATTTAAACCCTCTCAGATGATGTACGGCCGAGGCGAGCCGACATGGCACGCGCTAATTGACCGCGGCATATTGTGTGGAATCTTTTTTCCTCCCGTCGTCCCACTCGGGGTCCTGAGGACCAGTCCGCTCCTGTCAACCCCCCCCCCTCCCGCGCCGCCCCGCCACCGTCCTCGTCAACACCCGTCTCACAGCGTGGCGTCGGCAAAGTCTGCCGCATAGATTGTTTTAGTCCTCATCTGTGCCAAGTATGCTTGTTGATATTCCTCATCTGGAAAAGCTCTTTAAAAAGAAAAAAAAAAAAGATAAATGACGGCCTGGTCCAGCACTGACAGTAGGGTCTGGCCGGCATACATCAGAGTCCAAAGCCCCCCTCCTGCTTTATAGACGGCTATTAGGAGGAGCTCCCAGGCAACAAACCATACATAGCAAATGGACCTCTTTAGTAATATGATAATTTATAAAAAGGGGGGAGACGTGAGTGAATATTCCGCAGAATTCCCCCACACCCTTTGTGCCTAATGGATGGCGTGTGCTATGCCCACTCCGATCAGGCCTGCACCAAATGTGGGAACTCCTGGGGATGATGGAGTGAAGGCCAACCGCGGCTTGACGGCTTTTAATAAGGAATGAAAACACTGGAGGATAAATTTGCAAAGAGGAGGATTATGGAACTTCGGGAGTGCCAGGAGAAAAAATAGCAAAGGACGGATCTTATGGGGAGGTGAGGGAGGAGAAAAGGGAAAAAAATTTCCCCAACACCTTTTGAATGTTTCCAAAATAAGAATGTGCCACAAGGAAGCGCCAAATTCCCAGCATGCCTCTTCCTAGGAGCTCATTGATCAGTTCTATTTGAGTTGAGCCACATCTTGTCCCTTTCATATCAACACCAATCTTTGTTTCAATTGCTCTTCTTTCCTTTGCCACTTGTTTTCGTTGGTGTCGTTAACGCAGGCTCCCTGCTGGGTCGTATATCTGAAAGAAGACGCCCTCACGCCTACGGGATGCAGATTGAAACACTTGGAGAACACTGATTAGGTTAAACTACAAAAAGGAGGCTTTGGTGGGAATATACCTTCTGTCATCTTTGATGCTACGCTTCATTCATCAGAGGCTGCTGATGAACACTTTGCATAGGTGTGTGTGTGTGTGTGCGTGTGCGTACGTGTGTGAGAATCTGCAAGCTTTGTCTACAGCCTCAAAGGGTGACACATCAGCATGGGGTTGGTTTGCATGAAAGCCGTTTGCATGTGTGCAAAGGCAAGGAAAGAGATAACAGTGTGCGCTCTGTGGAAATACCTTCAGCACCGTTGAAGGATAACAACTTCTGCATTTTATTTTTATTTTTTAGCTAGGACAGGATTGCTTTCACGGTCATTTGGACATTCAAGTTCTGTAAGCCTTTTGCATAAAAGTGATGAAGCACACATAGTCAAAAAAGCTGCATCAGCTCTATTAGAGGGAATGTGGTTGTTTTACCATTTCCCTCTAGATAATTAAGAAACGGATAAATGTTCAAAACAACCTATCACCATGTAGGATAATTTTTTAAAATTTTCTATGGGTGGTTGGTTATGAGACCATGAAGGAATTATGTTGATTTGTGTGAATTATTAATTTATCTTTAGGTTGTAGATGTCTTTTGAAATTTGTGTTGTGATTTCCCCTGTAGATGAAACCCGACTGATTGTATACATTTTTGAAATCATACAAAAGATTTTCCAGAATGGAACTTGGTCTGAGGTAACAAAAGTGTTTGGCTGAATTGCTGGAACTTTAGTCACTTTTAAAATGTTGTCATCTTTTAAAGGGACAGTATCACGTAAAATCAACGTTTAAGCTTTACATTACATCACATATCACATAATCACATAATGTTATTCCCTCATCAAAAACATACAGTGGAGTGTTGCTTTGATTTATTTTCCATGCATGTTTGAGAAATCCTTTAATCTCCCGTGGCAACCATTAATCTGTGAAAAACATCTGGTTCGTCTCCTTGGAGCTGCAGCTTCTAAACTTCTGTCTCACGGAGCTTCACTCTGCTCCTTCAGACTAGCCAGCAGCAATTAGCAAACACCTGGTGGAACTGTGCATCTGCTGAGTTCATCATATGAGCTATTTCTCAGTGCAACACTGTTAAAAGTGTTACTGAAGGGTTGATAGAGGAGCCATGTTGTGATGACTTCTTGAAGGTAGAGTTTCAGAAAGAGCAGGAGTTTGTAAAGGGACAGAGGCCCAATTTCATTGCAACATTAACTTGCAAGGTCAAAAAATTTTTCAAGTCATTTTTGCTATATGTAGCAGCATTTTTATGATAACTAAAGGTGGTATAGCTTCTTGATTGTGATATGAAATACACACTCATTGCTATAAAAACCAATGACCAAACTAAATAAACTTTTAGTTACCACTACTATTCAAGTTCCAGACATCCCAGTCATCCTGTTTGTTCTTGTACTGGTGGTATTAAGCACAACATTCATGTTTTCACCTAGTTGGTATTTTTTGTTGCTTTGGCAATGCAATGTCCTTAACCTTTTCATGCACACAGAAATGAAATGAAATCTTTTGCTTAATTCTGCTACAAGTATTTTCCTGTTGAGTAAAGAGTCATGCATGTGTCTCCTTAACTTGTCAGAGTGTAATAAAAATGTAGGAATCACAGAAGTCTCTTTGTGGCAAAAAATGCTTTTAATTAGGCCTGCCTGAGAAACAGAATCCATGGAGAAACTTCTAAAAATTTATTCACCGCCTTTGAAATCTCCAGCCGCCGTATCTCAATTTCAACTGTTCACAGGGGACTACTTTAGTCGGCTCCAGGTGATTCCACATAGAGGTGGTCTGGATGATGAAGAGCAATCTATAAATTAAAGCACCACTTTGATGAATACACAGACCAGAAATGTGTTCACACGTTTCCCTGTGTCGGTTTGTTTCATTTTAATGCTATTTTCTGTTCTGGAATGTTAAGGTAAGTTAAAAAAGAAAAATAAATAAAACCTCTGTCATTAAGCAGTACAAATACGAAGCTTTGTCTTAGTTAGAATGTGATAAAATAAAAAAATCAATTTCAATTAATTTAGGAATCAAAGGTTATAAGTGTTGCAGACTCTAGTGTGTCAGTGCTCACCTAAAAATTTATGGTGCTTTACTTCAACAACTTTGCACAGAAACAGGTGGGGGAGAGGCAGCTCTATTACTGTATCCAGAAAAACCTCTGAGAAAAACATTGTTCCAGCACGTCCCCTACCTTTTGTATTTTCTTAGTTTTTTAAATGTTTTGGTACACCTGATCAAATAATTCCCTTTACAAAGTTTTTCTTTATAACAAAACAACATAATAGTATTGTTGCAAATGGAGCCCCAGTCTATCCATCTCCAGTTCCTCTGTGCCATCACTCGGTAACAAGACGCCTAGATACTTGAACTTCTCCTCATGAGACACAGACTAACCCTGAACCCAGAGGCAGCCGTTCACTTTTCTCCAGCTTAGAACAATGGTTTCTGACATAAAGGTCTCATCCCAGAGGCTTCACATTCTGCTGCGAACTGATCAACTGCACATCGAAGGTCATGGCCCAGACCTTGAGATTCCCAATCGACACAACAACTCCGTCTTGAGATTCTGTTTGTGAGCATTAAAAATAGGATTATTGGAAACAGGTAGCCCTGATGGAGTCCAATCCTTACTGGGAACAAGCTCAACTTGGTGACGTAAAAATCTGGCCGAAATCGGTTCTCATTGTCACATTTACGTGACGAAAATTGCGTCTTTTTGTTCTCGGCCTCATGTCGTCCGCCCCCAGTTGTCACAACCACACGGGCAAACTTTTTATTGCTCTTTTCATGCGATACTATTATGTGATTGATGTGAATTGTGTGGATGTTTTTATGAGGAACATCCAGTATCTGGTTTCTCAGCCGTAGAGCAGAATGGATAGTTTTGATGAGCAGTTGTCCATAGCCCCCTGCTCGTTTTTCACCCAATAAAGCGGGAAAATGTGTCATAGATGCCCCTTTTTTTTTTAAACATGTAAAATAAAATGAGATATTCCACCACATGAATCATTAGTTCCTCCTCAGGACTCATGTTAAGAGTTGATCCTCTTTGCCACGATTGCTGTGTTGTAACCATACGCATGGCATAACACCTTAACGTATAGTGCAGCGGGACAGCCTATTCTCTGTGTAGCTTATTAGAAGTATGTTCATAACTTTTTGTTTTTTAAGGATTTTTCGACTTTAATGACCATTATTTCACATTGATCTGACAGGAAAGTGAGTTGTGAGAGACGAGGAAGACGTGCCAAAGGTCAAATCATGACGGCCGCGTCAAGGACCGAGACTCCGTATGCGAGTCACGCGCTTTACGTCTGCACCGTCACCACTTCCAGGTACGTAGCTTTTTATTGCATTCCTCTTTAGTGACATTTTTGTCGATTATCTCCTTAGTCATTCACTATTTTCCCAATGAGGACAACATTTCATTACAGCATCATGCAATCCTCACAAAACATTTACAGGAAGCAGGTATTCTCAGAATGGGCCACACATGCATTTGTGTGTGTGTTTACTTTGGTACTGTATGTGCTTATCAAAAGGTTATGCAAACCTTCCCTCACGCGTTGCTCGACACCGCGCTGCATTGCTCCTCGGGGATGCGACAGCCCCAGAAAGGCATTATCACCTTTCTTCCCAAGCAGAGGAATTCAATGCATTATTTGCGTTATGGCAGGTGGGCCCCTATAGACGCCTGAACAGCACAAGATTCAGTTAGAGGGAACCTGAAGGCCAAGGGGGCCCAGCCGAGAAACGAGGGAGGAATCAGCAGGGAGCGAGTGAGGGGGGAAATTAAATGACAGAAAAGCAGAAAGGAAGGCGCGGGATCTGGGGAGCGGGGCGCATGGTTGTACACGGATTTTGTAAAATGTGGATTTCCTCATGCAAGTATTTACCACTGAGGGGAAAAACTGAAACCTCATTAACATGACCTGCACATTCTGCTTGTCAAACTAATAAAAACAAACGCATATAGAATCCATTTAATAGGTTTGTATATTGCACATACTCATGCACACCCCAACTATCATCAATCTCAGGCTTCAGAGCCATTTCTCCCATGAGTCCAAGGCTCTGTTTTTGGCTCCGTCTCAATACAGGTAGGAGGTCTCCTGATACTCACCACTGGGTTAGCCCACCACACATTAATGCAACATGCTCCACCATTAAGACTCCATATGCGCCGTCCTTCGACACTTCAGACGTCTTCTATATACCTGAATCAGATCTCATATGTGCGAAGAGCTCCATATGAAAGATTGTTGCTGCTTATGTCGTTTCCTCCGTCTTTGAAAAATGGGCCGAGGTGTGTTTCTCACGATGTGATTTCATGCGGACCGCGGGATGACTCAGAAATCAGTATTGAAAGATTTCGACATTCCACATAGGATCTTTCAAAGAGTTTCTTGTTTTCGTCTGCGTTGGGTTTCCACACGGCTTGGACTTTGTTCAAAGCTCGCGCAGCCAAAACAAACATGAGAAATTCAAATATAAACACCAAAAATAAAAAAAAAAACAAAAACAATAAAAGAACAGAAACTTTTTGGAACCAGCACAAGCCACGGATTTCACACCAACTACGAAAACAACAACAAAAAAAACCCCCAAGGTGACCTGTGTTGTTTGCTTAGAGTTGTGACTCAACGCACAGAACAGCGACTGAATGATTCTGAAAGGCACACACTGAACTCGATACCATGCCAAAATAATTACCAGTGATTAAATGTTGCACAGAAATACTATTAAAAACTGGACTCTGTGCCAGGTTCTTCAGGCGATTATAATTAGCGACAATTCACAGTACACAAAAGCCTGTAACTTAAGTTGTCAAAGAAGGAGTTAAAAGGAGTTAAAGAAGCGATTGGAAACGATAAATGTTTTGAAGTCTCTGAAACTGGATCATTTTGGTTTCTTTTGTGCCTAAAATTTAGAAACAAAATAGATTACTTGAATGTTACATTAATGTCCAGCTGAACTCAATGCAAAAGATAATTTCCTACAATACACAGTATCTTGCAAACACATCACCACCTCTTTAACCTCTAACTTAGTTTTATCATGATATTTTGCAATAACGAACTATTTATTTCTTTATTTTATTTATTTTTTGGGAGGCAACTGTATTTAAGAAAGGTATGAATACTTTTGGAAAGGAGAGTTTAGTTTCGCAGGAGTGTGTGGGAACCTAGCTGTTATCCAGCATGCTTGACAAATGTAGCAATCTGGGTCAAACCTGGCAGGAAGAGCACTCAGCTCTTCATGGTTTATCCGCACACACACACATGTTCCAGCGATTATGAGACACATATTGTTCAGAACAGTGTCTGGACGATCTTAATTGATGATGTAATGCATGAATTGGAACCAGCTACGTAATCTTATGGACCAAGCAGCTATTGTGATCTTTGTGACGCCTCATTATGTTGTATAAATGTTCTCACTGAGAGCTAAGCCATTGTGTGACCATGTTTGTCCAGACTCCATTATTTGAATAAAACTACCCAGAGAAGAATTCGCTGGCTCGTTTTTTGTAGATTAACTGCATAATTAGGAGTTTTTAAGGAATAAAGATGGCTAATCAAATGTGGTTTTCCCATCTTGTTTTGCAAAAATGTTTAAATTCAGTCAGATTGGATAAGCTAACGATATGAGATAATAAAGATTTTACATCAATTAAGTGATTTGAATCCCCAAAATCTGAATATCGAGGAATTGAAAAATAAATGTGATACCCCTCCCCTAATGCACAGTGAAGAAATCGATACAGAAATGCAAACTGATTCATTAAAGAGCGGTTAAGTCATATTTAGCCTCCATATTGTTTTAGATCAGCTGTTAAACTGGACATGTGGTTCTGGTTTAGAAGCCAGATATGACAAAGGTGTTGCAGATTTCAAAAACATGATATGGTATTTAGCAAATCCACTGCTGAAGTCCAAGTGCAAACCTTTAAAAGCTGAGTTTTTCTAAAACGCAGTTTGTAGCCGTAAACCACACTTTGAATAGCTTCTGTACTGTTACTCTATTATTCGTGAACCATACAGAAACACAAACATGTCTCACTCTGATGTCCAGAAAAATTCTGGAAAACATTGGGAAAAAATAAAATATGCTGCAACTCTAAATTTCATCTGATTATCTCTTTTGATTTACACATACATTTTCATGTTCCTCTTCCATAATCTCACACACACACAAAAAAAAAATCAATTTCATGCTTGTAAAACTGGGGCTGGTGCGTTGGGAGCGAGTGCAAGTAGTACAAGCTTGGCACTTTGCTCACGCAGCTGAGTCTCCGTCCCGCTTTCAGGCTATTCCCAGGCCAGGCCTGCCGAGCGCACGGTGCTCCCTCGCCTGCCTATGATTTGTGGAGGCCGCTGGGGAAGAAGCGAGCTCTCCCATAGGTTAAAATCTGCAAACAATGAGTCCTGTATTTGTGACGGATGGCCCACATGCTTCCCCATTTGTCTGAGCTTTATCCCCATCTCACAATCAATTGTTAAAACCCCAAAGTTTGCTTAACATGCACTACCTGCTATGCTTTGGGAGGGAAGAGAAAAGAAGGGGAGGCTGCGGAAACTACAGGCAAGAGTAAGGAAGAGAAAGAGATCAAAGTTGTCCTGGAGTGGAAGAGAGGGACTTTCAGTGTGACTTTCAGGGTCCTAATTAGGGACAGGACAGCTAGCTACCGCTCTCTGTGACATTTAGCTGGACATACTTGATAAATGTCACACTGCTGGATACAGCCACGACAAATGGATGCATCAACAATGGCTTAATAACCTTTACTGATAGTCCAGCCAGGAATTCAAATTCTTTATCCGCTCCTCGTTGCATCCCTAAAAACACCCGGGCTTCGATAATCGACGGCGGCTGATGAATATGGGGGTGGATGCTTCTGCAAGGCTGCGCTTTCTCACCGAATTAAATTTCACCGAGGAGGCTGGCGGCTCCCGCAGCTAGATGTGCTTTTGGTCTAGCTGCCGGGAGGACGCCAAATTATCTTGGCTGTGTATCTCGACTATGATAGCGGCAGCAAAAAGGAAGACCTTTGTAACTAATCAGAGAGAATGGAGAGCCGCCGACCTCCCTTGAATTTTTTTCGAGGTTCATGTCTCCGTTGGACTTGGAGAAGCTGAATTAACCGGCTCCAAAAAACAGTGCAAATCGGAGACAAGTTAGAAATATGTGCCGTATTTTTTCCTGTAATGTGTAGAAATGTCATGTGCAAAGTTCAAAATGAACTAATTCTAACAAACAGAACAACTTATATATGACCTTAAAGGCAATGTGAAAAATACATGCAGAATTACACAATAAAACACCACTTTTTGCTGTCTTTAAAAAAAAAAGTGTAAAATTTAGGCTCAGATCTCAGTTTGTACTCCATGTTCCTTCCATTTGTTCACACATCTTGCACAACCACAAACCTCAATGTATTTTATTGGAAGTTAAAGCAAAAAGTAGGAAAATGAAGCAAAGAAGAGCAGAGAAGTGTAGAACAAACTCTTACTGCAAAGAAATACATTTCTTCCGGTCTCTGTCAATCAGTTGCAGTCGAATTGGATTGAGAACATCTGTAAAAAACAGATTTTTGAGCTTTTCCACCAATTCTTACTTAGATTAAATTGTATATACTTCAATCTAAACCATTCAGTTTAACTGTGTTGCTGTTTAAGAGCATTGCTCAGAGTTGTTCAGGGTGATGTGCAAAGAGGAAAGTTTAGTCTAATCCCATGTTTGAAATTTGCCTCTGCAGATTAGCAGATTTTCCTTTGTCTGCATTTTTGTCTGATGGATTGACCAGCAGACTGAGATTTTCAGAATTTGGGTTGTTTTATGAACTAAACCTGCTTTAAACTTGTCCAGATCTTTATTGCCCATGTTTACACTGTTTTTCTTGATTTATTCACTAACATTCTCCAAAAAAGCATTTAAGCCTTAGGTAATTTGGCACTGGAGGATGCAATTATGTAGTAACGCTGTAATATGTAATAATTTAGTAAAATCTGGCTTCAACACATAGTAAAATGCCAATGTTGTGACAAATTACTTGTACATTTTGCAATACTTTCTGCTGCATTGTTACATTTGGTGCTGGTTATTACTTCTCAGAAAAGATAAAATAATAATGTATTGTATAATGTAATAAACGATCACAAACTGTGTTCTAATCTTTATGCGTCTTGGATGATTTACTATATTCATGTCTAAACTGAAACTTTTGGCCACTTGCTGGCCTTTTCAGACTCAACCAAAACACTCGGTATTAATATGCATGTCGGTTCAAGACAAAAACATTCAAATTTATTTTCTTACATTTTAAAGCCTGATTTTAATACATCGCTTCATATTAAGGCGTTTTCACATAAGAGGTATCAGAGTGGCTGTCTTTCTACTTTACTATTATGTACGTCTTTGTGTTGTTTAAACACATAAAACTAAATACACTGAAGTTTATGGGAGCAATAAGAGGAAGCGTGAAGAAATTTGAAGAGTAAGAGTTTTTTAATTGGCCTCGGATTAGATCTGATATCCCATAAGGAAGCTAACACTACTGTAATGACCCACAAGAAAATTCTTACATTTTTACACTTTGAAGCATTCTCTTGTGTTGTTTTCCCACTTTAACTGTGTCTTATACTTCTCTATCTATTTTTCTGCTTAAGCCAGTGATTATTTTTAAAGAAACAACCCCCAAATGGATTGAGTTTCCCTTTGAAGTCGTTCTTTGATATGGAGAATATGTACTTAGATTTGAATTTGTGGTTTGCTCTGCATATAAACTAGAAGTATTTATGTTACTCAATTAGACTCCTAAACATGTCCTCCTCCGTTTGTTTTCAGAGATTTTTTTTATTATTTTTCCGTGGCTCTCGCTGGAACCCGCGCTGCGGAGTGATAATGCCTGATGTGTGTATAGGACCAACACCTGCGGTCTTGGACCATATGTGGAGTCATGCGGTCCGCTGTGTTTGTCTGCGACTATGAACGCCAGCATGTTTCAAACCGCGCAGCCGTGGCTGATGCAAGGTGGCTAATTGCCTCTCCCGAGAAATAATTAAGTGACAAAAGCAAACGTAATGGCGCCTCGGCTGCGGAGGAAGATCTATGCGGCGTCTCGAGTGTACTTGAGCGCGCGGAGCTATTTGTTTGCTTGGCGTTACGGGCTGAAGGCAGAGGACGCGGCAGAGGCCGTATATTCGGAGGCCAAAACCCGCAGACCAAAAGATGGCACCGCAATTAATTACGCGCTAAATAGACGTATCCGTTGTGTTTACGGGGCTAACAATAAATCACGCGGTCAAGCTATTTTCGTTTCTAAAAGGTTTGTGACTTACGCCTAGCCAGCGTACGCACGTGTAAGCGGGGAACGCGCCGAAGGCGGTACGTTCACGTACCTGCGTGTGTGTGTGTGTGTGTGTGTGTGTGTGTGTGTGTTTGTCGGTGTAAACTGCTATTTACTGTTGCTTTCCAGGTGTTCACAGCTAGGTCGACTCAAACTGCCCTCCTCTTAGATTAATAATCCATTAGTAATCCATTTCACTAATGAGCGCACAGCGGAGAGTCAGGAGCAAAAGAGGGGGGAGGCGGGCGGGGAGGGGGACACGGAGACGGTCAAGGGAAGCCAAGTGCATAATTAATATCCCAGCCAATCAGATGTGCTATTATGGCCTTCAGAGTAAGATGTCACCTGTCCAATAAAATCTGCTGGCAATTTTTCTGATAAAACATTTTGAACCGCAGTGTACTTTGACTGTCATAAAGATATCAGAGATGAAGTTTTATTTTACACTTAAGACTTTGTGTGTTGCCGTGTACAACAAGGAGGAAAGCTTTTGTTTTAGTGAGAAAGTGAAATCTGTCCTTGCAGACCAGGATGGAAACAGCTGCTGACCTGTAGGTAACGGGTCAGCAGATGCTCCCATTTTTGGTGTAAGAAAGCTTTTTCTGCTGCATGTGCGCTCCAAAGAAAACCAGAGATTAAAATTTCTGGATGGATGCAAAAGAATACCAAAAACCAAAGCTACAAACACCCAGGCACAGGCAGTATGGTGCGGGGTTCTGCAAAGTTTGGTATTGATTTGATGCCAAGTAAGTACTAGAGGTGTGCCGATCGATCGGTCACCGATCACAATCGGCCGATTTTCGTAAAAAAGTGCCTGATCGGTGATCGGCCGATCATTGGCTCTGTTACCGATACCGATCACCTGCATCTCATTTCTCAGCCTGTCTGTCCAGCTGGTCTCCTCTTTCCTTCGCTGCGCAAAGTGAAATCTTACATCATCTTTGCTGCGGTTGTCTTGCAGTGAACTTTGGTTATTATTTTTAGTAGATGTTTCCAGGAATCAATTCCAAGAAGCATGCAGTTAAAAAAAGAAATACAAATACTGCCTCGGTAACATTTATTTCAAAATGGATTCTTTGGGCTCCCAATAGTTGTGCCAGCAGTAATTTTCTCAAATCTTTAAAGGTCAGTAGGTGAATTTGAAGATGGCTTTATTACAATTCTTCCCCAACACTAAAATCACACAGATATGATAAGGCCCCTTCTGTTGGACTGAAATAGACAAAACTGTTTCTACCTTTTAATGCAGCTCCAACTGGCCCCTAAAAAGCCGTTATAAGGTCTGGCACATGAATGTAAGCAGGTAAACTCGCAGAAATTCTCACCGCCGCCAATCCGGCACGACTAAACCAATCTAGATCCTGCGTTTCATGCCTAAACAGAAGATTTCCCCTGTGCTCCACCTGGGATCCCCCTGCGGATCTTCTGTCTCCCGTTTAGCGCATGCAGCATGATGGGGCGTGACGAAGGAGGCTGTTTAGAATTGTGCATCGTAAATGGACAAACGCGGTAGGCGGCGCCGTTGTTGCCGTCACCTGAGCGGCCTTGGTGAAATCTGCCACCCTTCGCCTCCGTTGACTCCCTCTCTCCCCGGCTCTTCCTCGTCTTCCCCCGGGGAAAGGCCCCCGTATCCCATCCGTTCGATTGCCCCGCGTGATGGATGTGCAGCGTGAGGAATGGACCGTCCCAGGGGCCACGCCGTCGTTTCTGGGTTAAACAGGATCCTATATCAAACCCATCTTACACCTTCACAAGCAGGAAGCCTGTTTACTGGGGCGGGAAAGCACCGCAATCCATTTCTTGTCACGGTGACTCGCCGGAGCGACGAAAACCTGGACAGCTGCGGGTTTTTGGGCAGAGCGATCCGATGGCGTCGGTGATGAATATGTACGGCCATTTTATGGAGTTTTCCTCAACTCGGGAATAGATCTTTGGCATCCCCTGCTGAGAACATTTTAATTACTGTCAAAGCCAAGGAATAAAGTCAGTGCTCAGTATCCATTAGGAGGTGTTTAAGATGAAGAGTTGCAATAAAAAGGCCAGATAGTATCATGGCAAGTTTTAGTTTCTTTGCTCCAAATCCAGAGTCCATTTTCTGGATGATTGCTCAGTTTAAATATTAAAGGCTAAATGTTAAGGTCCATTGTTTACAACAAGCATTTCACTGTTGTTTACCCTGGGTCGTTGCTAACAGCGGTTGGGACCACCATACGTTTACTGCATGCCATCTGGTGCTGAAAATGTTTTGTAAACTATAATAATTACAAAAGGGAAGCTGTATGTTTATTCTGAGAAACAAGCTTTGAAATATGAATTTTTTGGCCCAATTGTCTATTTCCTGCTAGTTGCTTAATAAGTTACCATAATAATTTAGAACATGAATAAGTTTCCATAATAATTTAGAACATAATAATTTAGAACTAATTCATTTTATTCCAAATATGTTTGGAATAAAATTAATTAGAAAAATGGACAAAAAACAACCGCTGCTGCTACTAGAGGCGTGTGATACAGCATACTTTGGTGTTGAGCCGATTCCAAGTAAATTCAGGGTTAGAATTGCTGATATCGATATGATACTGATACTTTTTATCATTTAAGTATGCTATATCAAACTTCTGACTGCTATGTGCATTTATGGTTTTTCCTTTGAGTTATTTTTGCTTAAACTTAGGAGATAATTTGGACAATAGGCATCCACAACATGTTTTATAAATATATCAACAAAAAAATAAGTGTACATATGTGTGTTTTAGTACAAAAAATACAAACAAATATCGTTTGAGAATAAATCAAAATGAAACCCTTTTACAATATAAAAATAAAATGAATTTTAAGAGGGAATCTGAAACTAAAGCATCGATGTCTCCACACTAGTATCAATCCAAAGCTGATACAGAAGCACGGCATTTTTTAAAAATGTGTCCAAAAATTAAAGTGCTGTAATGCAGTGGTGAATTACTGAACATCATCCAATAAAAAAGAAAAGAAAAGATAAAGTAGGTCGTTTCTGCAAAATGCAGAATAATAATAATTTTAAAAAACCACACATAATCTCATGATCAGTCAGTGAGACAAGTAATTAACACTTCCTGATGTGAAGGAGAACTGATCTAATTGGCTATACTGGCCACTAATTACCGCAGAAGAGTCTCATTATTTCCAGACGTCCTTTGTTCCCAGTAGGTGGTCTGGTACTTCATCTAAAGTCCATGTGAGATAATATCAAGCTGTCTAAAAACAGAAGGAAAGTGTTCACTGTTTTGTCCAAATCGTTCTTCTACTATCTTGTTTTTTAATGTTTAATGTAACGGTATGAATGTGAGAATGCGGCCACTCTAATAACCAATTGGTACTGATGCTTTATGGGACTAATATTAACACAGTCATGACATGTAGTGTCATTTGCTCGCTGCAAGACTTTGTCAGCTTGTTTACAAAAAACCACACAGAATGAGCTACATTGCTTTGCTGCATTTGTTACCCATGTATGACGCTTATGGTTTACTATTATTCATACACATTTTGCATAATAACGATGGTGGATGGTGTGAAGGGTTTAGGTTCAGGATGCTATGTTCTAAGTTTGTAAAACAAACCTCTACAAGTTTCTTTATGTCACATGGAGAGAGAAATTACTTGGTTTTTGCTGGGTCAGAACGGAACTTCATTTTAACAACTTTACCTACAGATTTCTTGAATCTTTATATTAAAAGTTCACTAAATGTAGGACAGAAGCTTCGAAGCTCCGTTCAGTTGGCCAATAAGATAATGTTCAACATTATTATCCACAAAAAGATGTTCAAGACTTTCAAAGGATCTACTTCAGTACAGATCAGTTCCAGTCAAAATACTTCAATATTTTAGGTATTCCTTTAGATTATGAATGTTTTATATTAATGTTTGATTATAATCTAAACAATTCTAATTTAAACTCTTAAGTTTAATGATTCATGTTAGGATTATCTCAAAAAAGAGAGTGCTAACATCATTTAAACCATTAAAAAATACATAATCTAACCTTTACAATGCTTTATAGACAGAACATTTAAAGAAAAATAATTTTAAAATAAAACCCCTTAAGTTTTAGTATTGATTATTAGACTTGATTCTGTTTCTTGATTTGAAAATTTTACATTAAAATAAAGGTAAAATATACTTTATTGCTGTTTCCTGGTACTTGAAGGGTTGGATAAAGCCGAGAAAGTAAATATATGATTGTGAAAACATTAGTAGGCCGTTTGTAATTCATGTAGGTGGCTTGTCATGGAAAATATTAGCGATGGTTTTGCCTGCTGACTGCTGGTGGCTCTCTCAACTGAGACCCCGCTAATTAAATGAGAGAAGAATACATTCCCCTGCCTTTTACACCCAACGGCCTTTCGCTGCTGCTGCTAACACATTTTTCAATAACTTATGCTAACCACAAGGAAGCCTCGCCTTCTTATGCAAGTGTTATTTTTAAAGATATTTCTGAATCCTTTATATTTCCTACAGCAGCCTGGGAAATAAACTCTCTTTCAAGACCCTGTCAACAAGGACCACCCAGGGACTGACGCTTATTTTTTTATTTTATTTGTATTTTCTTTATGTCCGTGTGTGTGTATAAAAAGGTTGCATATAATATTTGAATACTTGAAATGATTCTGTGCACAAAGAGAGCTTTGCATCCACCCCGTTTTTAATATCTCGCCCGCTGAGGGAGTGCATTTTGCGTTTCCTGTTGTATTTCTGGATACTTTTGCATTTGCATGTGGCCGCCTGCGTCCTGTGTGTGCTGATGTAAATCAATGTGGCGTGCTTCTTTAGAGATAAGCCTGCAGTGCCTGGCCCCACTGTGGCCCTCTTCACAGGCGATCCATGATTAGAGGGGATGCTCATTCTCTGCGGCGGACCCCGGCCGGCAGCGTGGCACCCTTAATGTTCACCCCGATGTCTAAACCACCAGAAGTGGGTGATTTTTATCTTGCTTTAAAATTTGATGCTAAGCCACTAGAACTGCAGCTTGAAAGGAATGATGCAGGGGTGTTTAAAGTGTGGCACGGGGACCATTTGTGGCTCCGTTAAGAATTTTGAGCGGCCCCCAAAGCTCAATTTATTATTATTTTTTTAAATATTAGGTGCAAAAAGTTTAGTTCCATTATGCATTCATCTTAATTCTGTTGTGAATGAAAGCACAATTATTATCCTGGTTTTACTCAAAATAAAAACTAATAAGAAAAAAATAATTTTATAAGATGAACAATTTTTATTTGGACTTGTCTTATACTGATGCAATTTTGCTATATATTTTTTATATTTTTGGTATCCACAATGATTTACTGATTAGTTGTATGCAAAAATAGGTTTATTTCAATAAAATTGTCAATATAGGAACAGATAAAATAAGGCCTAAAACGCTAGTTTTCAACATTTTGTGGTCCTCGTGCTAAAACATTTGGACACCACTAGTATAAGCAATCCAGGCTCTGTACCAGTGAGCTTGTAGATTAAATAACCTTCAAACTTCCTCTTTTGTTTTCTTGAATCAGATAGCAGATTTCAGCTATAGAAAATTCTCTACCTTATGGAAAAACAGTGAAGCACCTGAAAAAGTTAGGATGATATTACACGTCGCGCTACGCGTCGCAGCTAATGCGGTGCGAGGCCCTTTTCTTTCGCCACGGGAAGATCAAGAGTCAATTAGTGGGAGTGGTGGGCGAGCCTCGGCCAAGCGGCCAGAACTGGTGGCAGTCTGCTGCGGACCACCGCGCCGCGGGAGCCGGGCAGGGGAGCAGAGGCGTCTAAATGAAATGCTAATACGGGCCACAGAAGTCAGGGCTCTCTAATTGGAACACAGCTGCTGCGGGGACCAGGTATCCCACAAAGTGCTGCAGGAGTGGAGGAGACCGGCGGGTCACCGTGATCAGGTCAGGCTGTCTCTTTGTGTGTGCGCATCTCAAAATACATGGCCTAAAATGGCTGCAAGGGGAAAGAAAGCCGAACAAAGAGCTAACAGCAAATGCTGCTCGGCAATACATCAGTCATATGAAGCAATGCTGGGAAATGGACTCGTTTGTAAACACAAGGTCAAGCTGCTCCACTACTTGGGTTTATTTGCTGCGACATTTTAAATGCAGCAATTGTGATAGTTTTAAATGCTTTTTTAAAAAACGTTAGCAGACATTTTGAACTGGAAATGCACCAATTTCGAGATTTTGTGACCAATTTCCGATGTCTGGTTTTATAACGATTTGACTTTCTGATACCAATTTTAGCGATTAGAATTTTTTTATAGGTCCTAAAAATCACATTAAATCTCGTTTTCATTGAAGTTTTACAGAGTGTACTTTTTTGTGAACTTTGGCTGCAGCTCCTGGTAGCTGTATGCTTATTGCTCATTATATCTTCTAAATTAACCATCACTTTGTCCCGTCACATTTTTGTCTTCAGTTTGTGCTGTAGGCATGAAAAGATGTGAACAATTTGAATCATAATTATTGTGCACATATTTATAATGGTCCTATTGTTGAGCATGAAAGATGTGGTGATTATTCATCACATCAACTTTCTTTTTGTGTAACAAAGGGAATCAACTGGTAAAAAATTTGAGATACAAAGTGTTGAACATTTTACCAAGGTAACCATTGAAACCTGTATTTAAGACAATTAAAACCATTTAATTCCAGAGATGCTGATGTTGCTCAGAAATGCCAAATCAGATCTGAAATAACGCATGGTATATTCCCACCTAACCAACAAATCGACCAACACTGAAGTTGTTTTGTTGGCTGATGGCAAAGGACCAAACCAAAGGATAAAAACCCCACCATGTCCTCCTTTTCAGCTCTGACTTTGGTCTATATTTACTGCTCTTTTGAGTTATTTGTGGAAAAGAGGATGCTGCTGAATCCTGAATCCCAAGAAGGGCTTAAGCGTCGAGAAAGATTCCTGAACCATTCTCAGCCTCTCTTTCATTGCACTGATGTCGGTGTGGTGTAGCCTGACGTGAGCGCCGATGAACACATGATTAGCTAGAAGGGCCGCTTTTTCAACAGGAGGGACACAAGTCAAACTGAGAGGGAGAAATAAAAAGCACACAGTGGGCGGAAATAGGAAATAAAGCCGGAGAGAGACGTGGAGCAGAGTGGAAAATGTAATAGTCACTCATCTCTTACGCCATTTAAGGTCCACCAGGCTGTCCGTAAGCTGTCTTCTTTATGTATTAAGGCCTCCTTCTCTCTCTTGAAATAGAAAAAGGAATTTGCGCAGAATAATGCATGAGCTCATAGTGGGCGATAGGCAGGAGGCTGCTGCCTCAGAAGTCTGCCTGCCTCTGGAAGGAGACTCGACTGACACAACCGGGCAAAGATTGAACCTCAGGTGGCGAGCTGGTAGGCTCGACTTTAGAGCCTTCACCTGTGATAATGAGGTAGTCAAACTAGCTTAGCTCAAGATCCGCACACTTCATTTTTTTTAAAACTTTTTTCCAAAACCGCAGAGAAGAAAATAATAGACTCCCTGTTTTTGACATTCCTACTTTGCTCCATTAGATGATACTGTAGGAATCAATCTAAATCAGTCTGAAGAGGTGATACTTCCCAAGAACAAATCTGACCACACCAAAAAAAAATCCTTATGATTCTGAATTCATTTTAAATCAGTCCAAAAGCTGACGACTGATGGTCAATACATTTTCAAACAACCTCTATCTACCGATTAACCATTTAGAAAAACAAAATTACTTGTGATAATTAAAATAGTAGGGGCTAATAAGGAGAATAATTTAGTCTAATTATGAATTCAAAAATCTCTACTGTCTATGAGGAGAAAGGTAACTGGTTTTCTGTCAGATTTCTGTCTCTTGTATTTCTTCCATTTTTCAACACCTAGAAAAATCTGCAAATTTTTGGGTTTTTATTTCCCAGTAATTACAGTGGAACGCTTGTTTCTTTGGATTAGAGGCCACCTTCACCCACAGATAGCAAAATTATTTGAAAGCCCCACCAAAGATGCTTAAACTTCCAACTTTAATAATTCAAACACCAAATAAATGTCATTGTGCACTAAAATGTGCAATGGAAACCGTTTCTGCACAAAATCCAAAGTTAACACACTCAATCTTCCTTATCTGTACTATTGAGGGTGCAGACAATATTAGAGCAGAACTGCAAAAGGTGACTTTTCAACAAATGATTAAAAAAACAAAAATCTGTGAATACACAAATTCACAAACAGGGGAGGGGTTCCACTGTACACTGTAAAAGAGGCATGTAGTGCTACTCAGGTCCAGCTTACTGCGTTCACTGGTTAGTGAAAGTGGCGAGCCAGTCCCGATCAAGCTAAAGTTTGTTCAGTTCTGTATGTTTTGATTTCTCAGTGCTTTCCCAGTTGGTGCCAAGTTGTCTTAAATCCATGCAGTTTTCAAATATGGCTCAAATATTTCCTGCAGCCATACACAAGTCTATTAAAGAGCTTGCTATTTTATAGGCGTCAAGGTATATCTACAATAACTACGAATGATTTTACAGACAAATCTGCCCTGTTGTGTTATGGGAAAAGTCACATTATTGAGATCGAACATATAAGGAGGAAAATACTCGGGGTCCAGCTGGCCTTTACTTGCTTCATGTTCTCTATCAAATATTTACAGCATGAACTGCTCTACAGAAACTGTCCTTTGCTATCGTTTTGCTCTCGACTCAATCATGTCTGTGTCGCTTCTGCTGTCGGCAGTTATCAGCCACTTACAGGCCCGTGGTGCACCCTGTATGGACACCTCTGGACGCGGGACATGAAAACATGCAGCAGGGACTGACAGATAGAAAACTGATTCTTTACAAGTGAGGGCAGAAGACTGTATCCAAACCTTCTGGCAGAACACTCTAATATCCCCATGCTGAGCAGCTTGGTGCTATTGAGCGCAACCATGCGCATCCGTCTCTCTTCACTGCACCCAATGAGCTAAACCCATGGAACTGATGGGCAATGGGAGGCAGAGAGGAGAAAGGTAGGGAGGGAGGAGGGAGTGTGAATGATGTGCTGCTCTGCACTAAAGCGTGTTATTCCATCACATGAACAAGAAGAATCTCTAAAATAGAAGAGAGATTGATTGGCAGGTTTCCACTGCTTAGTTGGAAAGTTGAGAAAGGTTGATGTTGACCTGACAACGGTTAATATAAGGTTCTCTGATTGGTTCTAGTTTAGGACAGTGTCTTGAAAAAGTATTCATGCCCTTTAAAAAAACAAGGTACATGTATTTTATAGCATAATTACCACCAAATTTTATGGGGGTTTCTGCAGGTTTCTCCAACTCAAATTTAAGACTTTAAGACCTTCTAAGACCACAATGAATTTAAGACTAATATCTCCACAAAAATGTATGAATTTCATCCAGGTAACTGACATTAAATGTACATTTATAGACACAAAAAATCTGCTTAGCAAGGGTATGCTAGCAGTGAGTTAGCAGTATGCTAGTGAGCATACTGCTAACTCACTGCTAACGTTGAGTTAACTCACTGCTAACGTTAACTCACTCAAGTTTTACTTTTTTTACAAAAATTTTAAACTTGTAATTAACACGTTATGTAAAATCAACTTTTTTGAGCTTTGCATCATGTTACAATGTGTTGCTTTGATTCTTTCATGCATGTTTGAGAAATCCTTGAATCTCCCACAGCTAGCTTCTTAAAGAGACAGATGCCCAATTTCAAGGTGTTAAATTGCAAAATCTAATTTCTCTTCAGTCATGTTTGATACATACTTTTTATAATAACATAAGGTAACATAGTTACTTGATTGTGCCATAAACGTATATTATAGTATGCTTGGAAAACGTATAACACTGCCCCTTTAAGGCCAAATTATTTGTAAAAATAAATTTAAGAATAAATGTAATGCCTTAATTTTAGATGCATGAATTTAAACTGAACATCTTCCTCCCTTAAAAGGTTTTCTGTGTGAAGTTATGAGTGCTTTTGCAAGTCACCGGATTATTGTTTTGCACTGTTCCCTCATCTTTTGCCACACACAGTATGTTTAAAACAAATATCTTTTCCTGCTTTGTAAGCCACAAACGTCTAGCATGTTGTATCATCAGTCTGCAGTGACATTTGATGCAGCAGTGACATGAAATCCCAAGTGAGAGAAAACAGCAACAGGCCATACAGCTAGTCAGTCCACTCAGTCATGATGGACCGTTCCCTTCCCTATTATCTAGTCAGCTTGACTTACATGCAGATAAAATGCAGCGCTGCAGCTTTCATTAGAGCGCAGTGCAAAGATTATGGCTCAATGCAGAGCTATGAATTATGCAAGCGCTATGCACCGTGGTGCGGTGTGCAGCCCCCTTTCCCTCCCCAGTTCTTCTGCTCGCCCTAATGCGAGGAACACACCCACAGGGCATTCCTCAAGCAAACGCACATTGAATGCACAAGCGTTTCAAATTAGCCAAACAGGCCTGGCGCATAATATCGCAGGAAGTCATATATTAGCCCTGCAAGGAGCAATCAAGAGAGTCGGTTTGTTCTCAGAGGCCCTTCCTGTCAAAGCAGGAGCTACTCAGTCAGACTGTGATCTCTTATTTTACCTGCTGCTAGTTTATGGCACAAAGCTTCGCTCTCCTTTGATTGAGCTATAATTTTAACCGGATGGGTGAAAGACAATAAAAAAAAAAACAACAACATGCAAATCACAAGATTTGCATTTCTTTCTTCCGGTTTCTTGTATTTTACTTCAAGGCTCTTAAAAAATATATTGCCGTGACAGTCGTAGCATAAAAAAGTCGGAACAGATAAGCATTAAAAGTTTGGTCAGTAGAAACAAAGGATTAGTTTTAATAGCACTTATTATTTCTTAACATTAACATAAGATTTATTTCCAGTATGGTAAATTTGACCTCGATCTACTGTCCAGGGCTTTAAAACTGCATGCTCTAACTGTGATGGGTCTAAAGATAAAGACCGATTTTTACAATTTGAAATGTTATTTTATTTATGCTAATTACTAATAGCACCAAACAGTTCAACATGTCATTTCTGTTCTCTTTTCTTTTTTCCTTGCTAATAAAACAAGATGTGCACTTTCTCACACAGTGTGGCATCTCCACTGGCATCCCCAGAAAATGTACTTTGGGTGACCAGACCAGTAAAAAGGTGGCACAAAAACAGTTATTTTCTTTTAAATTTATTTATCTATTTATTTATTTTGTATTTATTTATTTATCATGACCATCCCTACCTACAATGTTTTTCTATCATTTGAATCCATAAATGTTATGCTGGTATCATCTGGTAAAATACAGGAATGATGCTACGTATTAAATTTTTGAATAACATTAAAACTAATTTTTTATCAATAAAGTGTATTTGAATTTTAATTTGACAGCCTCTGCTCTGTATATTTTCTCCTTATAACAAAAGTAACACCCTTATTAAACCCAAATGATGTCAATAAATTTTTCCTTTGCCATGAATGCATGTTGTTTCAAACTAACTAAACACTCGAGTCAGATCTCCAACGTTGCCTCTCTGCATAATTAGCATTGCAGGTTATGTGAAGCTAAAATCAAATTGTGAGAAGATTTGAGTCTGGAAGGAGAATAGCCTGTTAATGGTGTTTGGCACAAGAAAGCAGATGGTGAGAATCCTAGAGGAAGTCATAAATACTCTGAGAAAATACCAAACAAAGATTAGAGCATCCATATAGCTGTTTATTGTCCCTAATTGTTAAATGTAAATTCAAACTGCTAGAGTTGCATACTTCAAAGAGGGGACATTGCAGAAAAGAGCAACGGGAAAAGACATCAAGAATACAATTTTTAATTTACTTTTTTTTAATATTGTAATTTTATATTCCTAGCTTTTAAATTTACCTCAGGGATTATACTTATGGTTATAAGTATATTCATCGATACACATGATGGGGAACTAGTTTCAAAAAATGCAAAATTATTTAAATTGTTTTGTAAATTCAAATGTTAAGTTTTATTGTTATTCAAAAATTTCAATACGTAGCATCAATACGTAGTATTTTGACTTTAGTTTTAGCAAACAAGTAGTAAAATGTTTAAGTTTTCCTGTAGTTTACTACATGAAATACAAAAGATGGAGAAACAGTGTAAACTTTAAATTTACATCTAAAGTAAAACTTGAGTTTAAATTTTAAATTTGATTGCAAACTTTTACCATTTAAACCTAAATTGATAAATATAAAGATTTAATCAGTGAAATCGGTTAACTGGATCTAGTTAAATTTTACTTAAGTTTAAATTTCAATATTTTAAATTAGTTTTGTTACCGTTTCAAATTTCTAAAGTTGGCTGAACACCTTAACTTAGTTTTAATATTTTTTTAAGTCATTACTCCAAGTGAAATATTAAACGAAACACAGCGGTAGAGTCCTAAAAGGTGCTTAAAAGAACATAAGGTCTCTGGCAGTGATGAATCACGTAAATTATGTAGTACTTTTTCACATTTGATGAAGCTCACTAACATCAGCTCTTCTTGCACGTGGGACAACTTGAGATAACTTATTTGTCTGATACCCCGCACTTCTTCACCTGTCGATTTTTTTTTTTTTACTACCGTCCATCTGTCTGAACTCCTGCTCTTTTCATCTATTTTG
Source organism: Micropoecilia bifurca (assembly GCA_903067075.1). Lineage (NCBI taxonomy): Eukaryota > Metazoa > Chordata > Actinopteri > Cyprinodontiformes > Poeciliidae > Micropoecilia > Micropoecilia bifurca. The sequence continues at coordinate 38,017 of CAEGAF010106226.1, forward strand.
GCCAATTTCAATGCTGTATCATCATCAAGAAACACTAAGCCAGATAAAAACATTTATTTAAGGAATCCAGATTTTTACGTCATTCCATTTAAACAAATGAAAATGACACCTTGAGAACCTTGGGAAATGCATTGTTTATTTCTAATATGGTAGCTCATGTTTCTTAGAATTTATCAGAATTTTCTTGATTTCTTTTTTTTTTTTTTCAATATAGCCTCTTCGCCAACTTCACCAGGATCCAAATGCAGCAATAGCAGAGATTTTTGTGCAAAGGGTTGTTCAAGACAACTATTGATGATTCTAAGAATCTCCTTGATAAAACTATTGCGTAACTTTAGCCAAAGGCTTTTTCAGCTCTGACTGAAGACATTGTGGATTTTTATAAATTAAAGCAATATTTATTTTCCTTCTGAGATCAATACAAACGGTAAATAAACAGTTTACTGTGGATATACAATGTACAGTAGTAAATAATTTCCCATTTCTTCTTCTTCAGCTTTATTAAAGAAACTCGGCTGTTAACAGCTTGTGGTTTTTTCATGAAATGTCAAAAAAAAATACCACTAGGACTGCAGAAATGTATTTCCATTTCGCCAGATTCAGTATAATTGGTGGAAGAAACCTGAATATTGAAACTGAATCAAAAGATTGGACAAAATAGTTATGCAGCTTTTTAGTTCTTTTTTTATTATTTCTTTTCTACGGAGTTTGTATTCAGTTAAATTCCACTGAATGTCAAGGTAGTAAAAGATATGCAATGGTTTATATTTGCACAAGTTTTACATTTCTCATTTATTTATATATGTATTAAATCCCTGGTGTTCACTCTTTGATTGTATAAGATATTAATCACTGATGCCCTCTAAACCTTAAAGAACTCTGTAGAAACTATTTAAACAACTTTCTACAAAGGCTTTTGGAAAGCTTTTAAACTGAAGATGTAAGGTTCCCTTGTGTCGATCCAACTAAATTAAAATCCTCCATCTTATAGATAGTTTTGGTAAATTCAAAGGCTCCTTTATTCACTTACTGATAAGAAAATCTCACAGAATCAGAAGGCTGGATTTGTATGCATTTTTATGCATTGTGAAAACAGTGAATTCAAGGAGTTACCAAAGAATGGGCACCATAGATTTTTACATAATTAGTTGCTAGAGCAACTACTAAAGGGCCAGGGTTTGTGTGAGGCCCAGTTGACTTATCTTGGCATGTGGAATAATGCCATCATGTTTCCACTGGTTCCACTTCTCCAACAGGTTGACATCGATGTCAGGGTCTTCCCAAATGATCAATATTTATGCAAATCCACACCACCTTAAATATTAAATACCACCTTAAATACAACATTAAATGGCATTGTGGCACATAATAATGTGTCTATTTCAGATACCAGTTACATAATAAACAGACAAGCACGGTTATTAGAGATTGTTCAGTAACAACTTTTTTGTATACATGATAGGAATGAAAAAAGAAACATTGACATACTAGATATAAGGATTTGTGCGAATTTGTTAGCCAGCGCTGTGACTGGCTAACAAACGATTATCCACTAATGATGCTGAAAATTGGCAACTGCTTTAAGGCTTCCTGTTGGCACAGCACAAAAATAGGCTGGGTTTTTTGTTTCAAATTAATCAGGATTGTATTTGAGCTTTATTATCTTGAAATGTAGACAAATCAAAGCTGAATGCTGAGCAGCATGGACAAGGGAAAGTGCCTCTGAAAATAATAAAAAAAATAATAATTCTGACTTTTATTAGGATGCTGGTTTGACCAGCTTCAACAAGAGATGCAAGTTGTGGAGGAGGAAAAAGTGTTTTATGTTTTATGTCACTAAGGAGTCCCTGAATGCGTAATTTCATTCATGGACCACAAAATCTAACTGTAATCTTTCTTGGAAAAAAAAAGTAATTAAAATAAAAATGAGCTGTTTGCTAATCACTGCTGCCAATAGTTTGGAGGAGCTGAGTGGGGAAGGAGTGCTTAAAAATTGCTTGAAATATATAACATTTTTCAAATCTATTTGTGAAACCACAAAAATGATAACAAACCTCTTTGCTACCACCCCGAAAATACTTGCATATCATCCAATTGGGTCATGAAGACACCAGTGTCTTCATGGCAGTTAAGTGGTTAATCATATTTGTTAGGGTTTTAGACCAACTAAGACAACTGAGAAAACTACAACATATAGACTAGCCAAACCTTGTAATTACTAACTCCATATCATACATTACCAGCTCACTTCTTCTTGTCATAATTATAGTTGTAGAGCGCAGAATGTTTTGTTAATCTAATGATAAGAGAAAATAGAATGAACTCAAAACAACAACAACAGTATCGTACCTATTTTTGTCTTTCCCGTCCCTCTGACCCCTGAGCTCTTTGGCGGCTGGCTGCTGTTGATTTTAGCCCACCATCAATTCATTTTAATCACGGCGGGCAGCACCGGGGAGCGGCGCACTAATTGATTGGCAGGTATTTGCATATACAGTATGCAACAAAATGTCACGAACGGCCTTGGTGGTGACCTGAGTGGGCTGCTGGCAAAACAAACTGATGAGGGTAATTTATCATGCAGCCTGTGCTCTATTGAGCAGGGGCAGCCGCACCCACTATTGTTAGCATTGTCACTCACTTGTCACGCTGCGGTAGGCACGGCGAGAGCCGAGATGAGTCAACACAAGGGGAGATGGAAAGGGAGTTATAAAGATGGAGATGGGAGAGATGATTCACTGAAGTGATTCAGGTAGTGTTGTATATAATCAGTCAGGCTCCAACCATTGACTACTCTCTAGTCAGCTTTAGCTTCGGGACTTAGAGTTAAAGGTAAAAATACAAGTTTTTTAAAGGGGAACTTTTTTTTTTCCATGATTGTGGGGGGGAGGGGAAGAAAAAAACGTTTCAGATAAACCATTTTAGACGAAAGAAACCCGGTCCCTATGTGAACGGAGTAATCCCACCACCAAAGTACATACAAAGCCATTTTCAACCTATGATTTCATCAAATGGAAAAAAAAGAAGCTAAACCAGCCACCAACTTGGCTTTATGTGAAAATGCACTTATGGATTTCACTTCGCTGTCGAGGTCTGTATTCGTGATTCAGCTCTAAGAAAGAGACTGGGCAAAAATTACACAAGTTTCAAGGTGAAAATCAATGCTGAGCAGAAACTACACAAAAGTCTGTTTCATACGTCTAAGGAGAAAATATCCACTAACGTTTTTGGATATTGTGTGCTATTACTATTACTGAAAGAAAAGAACATCATACCAGTGGGTTAATGTGGCTAGCTTGTTTCAAAAAGCAAAGAGTAAGTGGAGGAAAATGTAAAGTGCATTTTGTCATTTTACTGTATAGAAAATGACAGCATGTTGTCAATTTTTAGACATCCTACAGCACAATCAAGTAACATTCAGTTATAAGTTAAAACAAATTCCACTTTGCAGTTTGACACTTGAAATTGGGCCTCTGTCTCTTTAAGAAGTTCCTAGATTTCCCCCAGCACTCCATCTTCAGCAAATCACCACATCAATTCGTTTTCAACCGTTCTTAGGAGCTTCTTGGACTGAGAAGCAGTTTGTATGATGAGCTAATCAGGTGTTAGTTTATTGCTGCTACTGCTAGTCTGGAGGAGCTGAGCGGGGGAGTGATTTTCTCCCAAGCTGAGACAAAAAAAAAAGTCTGAGCTTGGAGGAGGAGCTTGTGGAAAGAGGCGGAGCTTTGTGAGAGCAAGCGTTTAGGCACCCCATAGTGGTTGCCACGGGAGATTAAAGAATTTCTTGAACATGCATGAAAGAGTCAAAAGTATTTTTTGATAAGGGAGCATTACAAATTGTTATTAATGCTGAAAAAAGGTTTTACATAGCTCCTGGTCTTCATCAGAGAATTAATTTATTCTGCTGAAATGATAAATCTATATACTTCCTTTGCCGCATGTGAACTAAAAACTTTCAGATCAGTTTTTAAAAAAAATCATCTGATTGGTATTTATAACATGGACATCACACAACGCATAAGGCTTTTGTAAAAGCAGTCTTCTCCTCTCTCCTAACATAAAAAAATCCCATTTAGACCAAATCGTTCTAGTTTGCTCTCAAACAGCATTTAAAAAGTCCTGTTCTCACGATGAAGCCACATTGTTCACACACCATCAGTTTTATTTGTTTCTTCCTCACCACAGAACAGGCCTCCCACTGCTCCTTTGCAAAAGTCCTTTTTTTCATTCAGCACATTTAAAGCCTCTGGTCCTCTTACAAATATGTGTGGGAGATTTTTTTCCACCTAAATCTTTTTAATGGTTTGCTTTCACTTATTTTTTTTTTTGATGAAGCTCCAGTGTGTTTCGTTAAGAGTTTATTTGATGGCGTCCACATAATTGTGAAGTGAAGGAAAACACTTTTAAAAATAATAAGCTTGTTTCTTTTAAACAGAACACTGTTCAGGCCGTTGTTTGAAAATATAAGTATTTCACGACTGCAAACCTACCAAGTCATGGCTTGAATTATTTATGTTCTTTAAGTACACATTTAATATTTATAGGAAATGATATAAGAAACTCACAACAAAAATTTTCCTTACATTTATTGGCATCCTGCCAATAATGTAAGCCATGACATTATTGGCTATTATCAATGTAATTATGTCTAAATACAGCCAGAATAGAAATACATTCAAGGCACTAAAGAATTTGAAATGCTTTGAAAATGATTTATGAAAAAAAACTGCAAAGACTGGCATTTTTTTACACTTTTAATAACTGCTTAGTTCATTCTTCTTTTTTGGATTAAACTTTAAACCTGTGACCTAAACTGATGGGTCAAAATTGTAAAGCATTAGTTAGTAAAGCAGTCAGGTAGTGCATGCTAACTCTGTAGGAGCTGCAGAGATCCTCATCTCAGGTGGAAAATACCATTGACAGGATTACTGCATTTTATGTACTTTACAAATGCTGCCTTTATAGAAGTCTCTCAAGAAGGAACACAAAAAAAGCTCTACTTAGTTTTCTACAAGTTGTGTTTGGAACAAAAATGAACATGTGAGAGAAAGTAATCTGAAAGCAAAATCTATATTTTTCAGAAAACCAGCAATACGCATCATTCTGCAAGATGGTGTTGGCAGATTGCAATGTTTGATTTTCTTCAGCACAGACTAGGGAAGCTGGTCAAACTTAACGTAAGACGGATAGAACAAAACGCAACAGAATCTTGGAAGAAAACATCGTAGTAGGTGTGAAAAAAATGTATGTATGAATGTATATACATACATTTTATATATATATATATTGGAGAGACCAAGGCAGATGTTCAACAGTCAGAATTAACGTATTCATGTTCTACAAAGTCCAAACTTAGCTCCAAATCCCAAAAATTATTGTACACCAACCTTCATATCCTTTTATATAGCATTTGTAGTTGTAATGTGCAATGTGTGTGTGAAAGAACATTCAAGGCATATTAATGCTATTGCATGGCATTTTGTATTGTAATTGCACATTTACTTTTTTCAAGTAAATGGTAAAGTTCATTTGAAAGTAAAGGTTCAGTGTGTATGCACTGGAAGACAAACCAAAAGGACAAAAACATTCTCTCCTCTTGTTGTTTTTATTATTATTATCTTTACAAGGCCAAGTGTTTGCAGATCAATGAAAGTGTGTGAAATAACTGAGCAGCTGAAGTTGTGTGACATCATTACTTCTCTGTCTGCTTTAAGCCTCTCACGATTGGGAGTCACATATTTGGTTATCATCAATGTAATTATGTCTCAATACAGCCTGAATAGAAATATATTCGAAGCACTAAAGAAGCCAGTGCCACTCATTTAGAGTGAGCCAGATTCGCTGTGATGACAACAGCTCCAAATCCCAAGAGAGGTTTTATTTTTTGACCAATTAACTACCCCAAACAACCTATTGGCCGTGAAGTTATCTCTGCAGGGACTTTTATCAGACCCGCGCTCTATTAAATCAGCTCACTGGCTGAGCAGTTATGCGCCATCACAGGGCTTGGAATCGCTGGCCCTGATTGATGTCGCAGCCAAATGCCAAGTAATAACGGCTGTTATTTTAAATCTCTACGCTGCGGATTCCTTATGGGTGCGTCCACCCATTGTGCGCGTACGTGACTCACCTGCTATAGATTTACTGTAACTGCTGTTTTTTTTTTCCATGACCATTTCTGTGAAATACAATTTCCATACATGCACTAGTTGGGATGATTATGATAATGCTCAAGCGTGGAAGCTGTTCTGAATCTGAAATGCGGCATTAGAGAATTCATGGCATGTCGTCCGGAGGTCACAAGGCCTGGCAATGGATTCTGTATAATTTAGGCTTATGGGGAATAACTGTACCGATGATAAACTGAGCATGAATGCATTTAAAGACCTGAATGAGTCATTTTATGACTCATGGGGTATTATTATTTTTGGTAAGGAATATGAATGCTTTACATTTGTGTTTCTATGATTTCCAGTTTCAGTGTTGTAGCCTTGGTTCAGCTGAATCTTTGCTATATTATGCACATTTTCAATCTTAAATTGAAAAGGGATGCTAGTTTCAGTTGTCTGAGTTGATGAGACATCAACTGTGAATGGATGGTTTGTTCATCCATTTTTTTCCAAAAGGTTAAGTTTTGTGAGAAAACTTAACCTGTTCTTCACACCTACCTTGAAGGCAAGGTATGTCTTCAAGCGATTAGCTGTGTTGACTAGTAGTTAACTGATTTTTCTATTATTTTAAAATTAAAATATTGATTTGGAATGAATACTTTAAGTCATCTTCAGTATTGTAAGACATGCTTCAAACGTGTCGCAATGTTTTTCTTTTGTGTGGCATCGGGAACTGATAGTCTGACGGGACGACCTTCCAGCTTCCCTGCTGTCCGACCATAAAATCTGCTGTGCTCCTCTTGTGCATCACACCAGAGGGTTAAAAGCAAAACAGGAAAATGTGTAACTATAGACTTTAAATTAAGTCTGTAATTTAAAGCATATGCGCCAGGGAGAAAGTAAAGGTGTTCCAGTTGCAAAAATAAAATGTGTACTTTTTAACATTTTGTACAGTCTACATAAGTTAATTACAGTTGCAAAAAACTTTATGGAAAGGTAATGAGTCACAGTACATCAGCTTATCTGTAAAACTAATTGGTTTGAAACTTTTTTTTCCCTGAAACTCTGTACTAAGTGACCTCTGAACTGGTTCCAGTCAGGACCTAGGTTATTCAGGACAACTAAGCCCTAGAAAATGTATATCCTTCCCTTAACTGTAAGACTCCTAAAAGACTGCCAACATTTTCATATGCCATGTTTCATATGTCAATGGAAGCTAAAAAAGATAAAATCCATCAGATTAGTGATAACAGGTAACAAGATGGTTTACATATTAAGACAGATTTTCACACTTCAAAATGGCAAACAAAATGACCAGGACAGTCTTAAACCTAGCTGAAGAAACAGCAGACTTATCTCTGTCAAAAACACAGAGATAAGTCTGTGTTTTCAACATACCTTAGGCGGGGTGTGTTTAAAAGATTAGATTTCCGAGTCTGCACCAAAAATTGTCCAATTCTGGTCTTCTAACCAAATTTGCTGTGCCTCTCTACCAAGAAGGGCGTACAGTATTTCCCTCAAAGCTATTTGTCTGAATACGCTTCAAGTCACAGTTTTCCCTCTAGTGGTGATTTAGTTCATGTCTCATTGCTGTTCAGCACAGCTCTAATCCAAAGCCAACATAAAACTCTCAGTGGAAAGAAAAACCCAAGTTTGAGCCTTTTATATCAGACATGCGATGTTTGTTGCCAGGAGTGGTTGGACGGTGCAAAGCAAAGAAAGTGAAATGTATGGTTACTGTTGCCTACCTTAGATCTCCCATTAGCATTTTCATAACAGTTTCTGTAAAGCTGGACTTTGGCTCTATAAGCGGTTGTCCACTGCCGTCATCGTATTGGCAGAGGAAAGGCACCATGATCCTTTTTAGTGGAACGATAAAAATCTGCCACAGTTTCCTGCATGGAGGAGCCCATTGTTTTGAGGATTAAGGGGGATTAGAGTCGGATGCTGGCGACTGAGGGGCTTGAGCTGCATGACCCTTTCACCAATCATTATGAGACGTACAGAGAACTTGGACTCCTAAACCCCAAGATTGCATTGTTTTTATCAATTATTCATGGCTGACACCAGCAATCCAAGTATTAAAGCGATAGAAATAGCCTGGGTGCTTTGTGACAGCTGGAAAAGTCCCAGAGCAAAGTGCAAAGTCAGTCCAGTTGTACTGTGTGTATAATATATGAGTGACTCAAAAGTGGGGTTTTCTATCAGCAAGCCAGTGTGTCATTATTTTAAGCTTTTAATCTGATCAAAATCTTGGGAACAAAAATGATCTCTAACATCATTTCTGAAGGTTCAACATGCTTTCATGCTGGGCAAGAACTTGTGTTATGGTGCAGTAAAAAATTCTGTCAGTGTCACCCCTGGCATTTCTAGAAAGGGAGTTTAAATCATAGAGAAATTCTTGCATAGAAGAAATTGAGTCTCTGCGTCTGATGAAAGTAGAAGTAAAAGAAAGTAATATTCACTTTTCTTTTGGTGTCAGCCAAACTGAACTGAGTCTAAACTGCTCAGTGCAACCTAACTTGCTTCAGTGTTGCCTACAGTCATGGCCAAAAGTTTTGAGAATGATTCAAATGTTATTTTTTACAAAGTCTACTGCTTCAGTTTTTATAATGGCAATTTGCATATACTCCAGAATGTTAACAGCAATTAATTGCAGAGTCAATATTTGCCTAGAAAATGAACTTTATCCCCCCAAAACACATTTCAACTTCATTGCAGCCCTGCCTTAAAAGGACCAGCTAACATCGTTTCAGTGATTGCTCCATTAACCCAGGTGTGGGTGTTGATGAGGACAGGGCTGGAGATCAGTCTGTCATGATTAAGTAAGAATGACACCACTGGACACTTTAAA
>CAEGAF010106234.1:0-45745 GCA_903067075.1 Micropoecilia bifurca
CTTCTTGGAAAAGTTATCAAAAACAAGTTTTTGTCTAAATTAAGGTGAATTCATGGTTCCTTTTTCCACATAATGTATGTGATCGGTATCGGGGATCGGAATCGGCGATCGGCCCTCAGGGGTGATCGGTATCGGGATCGGCAGGAAAAAACCTGATCGGCACATCCCTAGTTCAGACTAATCATTACACATTTTAAGATTTATGTAGTTCTACAGTGGTAGATGGAGCAACTACTAACTAGTTTCAGCCTCTTGAAAAAAATAATTTGTATTCATAAAACCTTTAACAAACCAAAACTTGAAATGCATCAATAGGCTTTTTTTTGCTGATATTGTCTGAGGTCTGAGCTAAGTGACTTACAGGGTAGATTTTCGGTTCATCTTTTAACAAAACAAAAGAATGTTCACAATGATTCCCTATAGACAACAGTGATTTTCTGTTTTCTTAAAACAGGAAGAGAAAATATCATTTTTCAAAACAAGAACATGTTCACCATTAATGTTTTCAAATGAAACTTTATAGTTAAACCCTCAACTTATGATATAATTTCTGATTACCCAAAGAAAACTTCAGTCTAATTAGGTATTGTTTTGCATTTTTGTTTGGTCGATTTGAAAAAAAAATTAAAATAAATTAAATAAAGCAATACACAAAGGCTTTTTAAAATAATAGCAATTTAATTATTTGGTTGACATATTATTAGGCAAATCATCTAAAACTAGAAAATAAGCAGTATGGCACTGGTATGTTTACTTTCTGAAACTATTTAAACTTTGAAAAAATACAAAATAAAAAGTCAATTTTAGGCAGCATTCATGTGATTGAAGCCAGAAAGCAGTTGCAGAGCTCACCCACAACAACCATTAACTGTTCACTCTTTCTTTAATATTGAATGTACTCATGGATGAGTGCTTCTGTGTTTCTTTTTTATGTATATCCTTATGCTTTGTCTACTCAAACACCCAGTCATGGCAGATGGATACTCAGATTCTGCTGGAGGTTTCTTCCTCTTAAAGGACGGGTTTCCTTTTTGCTGCCTCTGCATGCATGCTAAGCATGAGAGGGGTCGCTGCAAAGTTAATGATTCATCACAATCAACTGTCCTCTTTTGCCACATGCTCATCCAGGAGAACTAAAGGCTGCAAGTCAGTAACTTGATGCAATTGCCTGGGTTAACAACACACTGAAGTAATAAACTGTGGCTCAGTGGTAGAGTTTTGCAACCTGAGTGTTTGATTCCAGCTTCCTCCTGTCACAAGTCAGTGTACCCTTGGGTAAAATATTCAAATTTGGTTCAATTCAAAAATATTTTATTGATGCCAAAGGGAAATTAAATGTTGTAACTCATTTAATTAAAGAGTTATTGTAGGTGCTGATGGCTGTGGGCAGGAAGTTCTCAAGTAGCGGCCTGTAATACAACTAATTTGAAGAGTCCTCTGACCGATTCTGTTTTTCTGTGACAGTCTCATGAAGAGGAAGGTGAGGGTTGTTCATAATTTTCTTGATTTTGTCTAAAATTCTACTCGCACCATGATCTCCAGAGGTTCCATGATAGTCCCCAGAAGGAAATTATCCTTCTTTATCAGGTTGTTGACTGTTTTTAGGCTTGGTTCTGATGCTGCCACCCCAACATGTGATGACAGAAGAGATGACACTCAGCAGACTTACAGAAGATCTCCAATGTGTTGGTTCATCTTGGTTGCAATCTGTAAAACAAACAGTGGTAAGAACATGTACAAAACAGAAAACACATGGCCAATGAAATAAGCAGGATTGGTTTGGCTCTAGAAGCTGGATAACAAGAGGTTAATCTAAGTGAGCCACAAAATCAAATTCTGTCAAGGGTCCCATATAATCGTGGGCTGGCTCTGACTGTTTTGAATATAAATATGCAGCAAGTATGAAGGAAGAGGGAAAGGGTTGCAACTAGGCTCACATTCTTACACATGAAAATAGACTGCTGCATGCTCGTACACATTCTTTCTATAGTTTACCTGCCTGGATTTGTCAAGGTTTCCTGGGAGGAGCTCTGCAGACAAAGGAGCATACTTGGATTAGGTTTTTAGGTCACTCAAGGTGGAAATATATATATGTATATATATAAAAAAACCACATACACAATGACGCTCTTGCACCATAATTAAGCATAGTACAGTATAATTACGAGGCGAGTGCTTCCAGTTGTGATGTTTTCACCTGCTCCTGTTCGGATAAAAAGCAGGCGGAGTCAGGCTGCTAACAGGACTGGCCTCAACCTGTAGACCTGAAGCGAACAGAGAGAAGGAGCGCGGCGGCGGCGGCGGAGGGAGGGGAATCTGCCGTCACCACCACTATATACAGATACAAAAAAATTATCTGTAGGCTTAATCCAACCAGATGGACGCATTTCTCTTCCTGAACTGGTTAATGATGGCCGCCTGCGTCGCTGAGGGGAACAGCCCGTAGTTGATGGCATTTGGGAAGACTTCGCGGCTCTCTCCGGGTAGAAGAGGAGACATTACGCCGCGAGTTAGCTAACGTTAGCTCGCTAACAAGGTCAGTTTGAAATATGGACTCTGTTGCTCGTGTGTTTTACTTTTGCATAGGATTTAGTCTTCCTTCTGTATGCACACCGGACTCGTGTGCAGGATTAGCGGGGACTCCAGGTCGCTAACAGGACGTGCAAAAGGCTGCGTTTGTGATGGATACATTATGTTTGTGTTAGCCTGTTAGTTAGCGCCCCCCCTCCCTTCCTCTCTGTAGTTAAATCTCCGCTCCTTATCCCACTTCGGTGTTTGAAAGTGAGCTGACTCACAATAACTCTGCCTTGTTCAGGTTGCTGCTTTCAGTGAAGGCTTTTGTTGAAACCTGATTCAGCAATGCAGCCTGACCCGGATAAAGGGAGCTGCGGTGTTTTTTGACACAGCTTTGTGTTTCTGAGGCGCTGAATGCCCCAGCAAGCAAGCCGCTGCTCGTTTCCGCCTAGAATAAAACAGGTGCATCTCTGCGCCTCTCAGACGGGAAGGACGTGGGATAACCCATCTACCCGCGTAGCTAAATCAGCCAGTTTACGTCTTTCCGCAGTTTTACAGAGAAGTTGGCCCGACTTGTCGAGAGTTTCCCTGGTATATACCGAGGAATGATTTATCAAGGTTGAACCGTCGTAGGCGGCGTTGCGATTTCCAAAGGCCTCCTCCACCGAGTCCACTTGAAGCGGGGCCCAGGAGCTAATGCCGAGTTACTGAGCTAACGCTAGCTTTATCACGTTGCATTGCAACACAAAACTGCTATTCTGCAGCACTTAATCATGTTAATAGTCACAGTGTTTGCCTTTTCGCATGCCTTCTGGACTGAACGAGATTTTTTTTCCCCCTCCACCCTCTAATCGCAGGAACAGTGTCGCTGCTGATGTTGGAAGGATTGATTAGTTGGATTTATAATTGACACGAAAGGATTATGAGCCAGCGGCCACACAGACTTATAAAAAGGCCTCCCACTCAGTCCCTGTAAGACACGCAAAGACGTCTAATGTAACATCTGTTCATGTTGAGACGGTTTGAATCAGCCAGCTGTGGGTAAATCTTTTAATGGGTTTTGCTGTAACTTTTTGTACATTGTCTAGATTAGAGTCTTTATCTAATTATCTCCGTTAATGTTCTTGTTGAGTAAATTGAGAGTTTTGCAAGTCGTTGGAGACTCTTTGTGGTCGCTTTGTGCTTCTTTAGTGCTGCAGTTAAAAGAAGTTGTAGGTCATCCGTAAATCTAGTGTGTAGGTTACTGATTTAGTTGACGAGCTACTTTTGAATAGAAGTTCAAAGGATCTTTGATGCCTTTTACAGTGGTTAGTATAAGTCTTAATTTGACTACTTGTAACTAGGGTTATCAAGTTATTTTTTAAGATGATCTACATTAGTAAAATTACCTTTTCAAAGATTTAAAATGTCAAAATTGATATAAACTGACCCATTCACATTTGCCCAAACTGTAGCACTTCTTCCACCTGTCCAAAACCTTGAGCTGCTGCAGAAAGTCTTAAACTCTGCTAGCATGACGTGTAAATTGAGAGGAGGGGGAATGCAAAACTTTTTGTAGTCTTTTTGTAGATTCTAACATTACTAGCATTAGTGCATGCTAGTTGCACTAATGCTGCAATGCCGACGTTTGACAGCATCTAAAAGGTCCAGCATCTGCAACAGATGAATAATGCTATCTGTTAGAATATCAGAGAGAAGGACATGGTGACTGTTTTGTCGGTGTAAACTTTCCTGTCAAGATGCGCTTCCCAGGTGGGAATATGTGCACCATACAGGGCTCTGTTGTATTGCATTACAAATCAACACAGGAAAATGTTCATCATTTGTTGGCCACTAAATGGTGAAGCAACGAAATAAACCAGTGCAAATCCATTCACTTGGTTACAAAGGCAATGGAGGCTAGTGTATATGGTTACAGGTTATACATAACCTGTATAACCTTAATGGTTATACAGGTTATAACCATTAAGGTGGAGCCAGACTGAATCTGACAAAGCAGGAAAAGGTAGGCACCCACCGTTGATCACTAAAGGAAATACTATTATGCAAAATTGCCAGCAACATCAAAACAGAATAGGGTTGTTGCTGAATACATCCACATGGATCAGAGCTGTGTTTTACAGTAATAAATGCTTTGCATGTGCCTGACCAATTTTTCTTTTGAAACAGTTTTCAGTATAGAGCAAGGCTTTTTGTTCCTTTTGTATCAGCAGAAAATTTACATAGAAATGGAAGAAGACGGTGGCACACTGAAGATGAACATTTATAATAAAAGGCAATAATTCTGTAAGTTAACCAGTTACATTCTTACTAGGATATTAAAACTTGTAGTGTGATCTATTGTTTTACCAGGCTGGGAAGTGGCACTTCTAATCAAGAACTCAATTTTCCCCTACTTTTTGGTTTTGCTCTAATTAAAGAAGTTAAATGCTTACTTGTTCTATTTCAAATGTTTTTCTTCCTCTTAACTAGGAAAAAAAAACTGTGCCTTCAAAAAGCTATTGCTGTGTATCCAAGACAATATGGAGTGTTTTTTTCGTGTCAAGTTTGTCAAATTTTATTATCTTGACAAATTTACTTGAAGCTGTCCCTTTTTTAATATCAGCCAAAATGTTATGTTGTAGAATATATGACTGTGAAACTGAAAACCACAATGCCAAGTTGAATCTGCTTTTGGGGGTGGGGGATGTTATGGCTGAGCCAGTGATGAAATCACCTGTCAAGTGGTTGATGTACAAATGGCATCTGCAGTGTAGCTGACAGGATTGCAACTATTATCAAACCCCTGTACTAATAAAGGTCAATATGAGATGAGAACCGAGGTTCTAAAGTGTCATTCTCTAAATTTACTACACCTGCACAATACCAGGAAAACGTGTAACTGCAATATTATTGCTAAATATTGTAATTGATTATGTTGATTAGAATCAACATCCCCCTTTTTCACTTCATTGCAGTGATGTGAGCTTTGCCCCTCTTACCATAAATGCACATCCTGTTGTTTCTCGAGGGCGATTGTAGTCAATCCAATCGATCAAATGTATGTTGGCATAGAGCAGAATACATTGTCTCAGATATACTCTACCAAACAAAACACAAAAGCAACAAATGTTTTTGCCCCTCCGGAATTTATTGGTTATTGCCATTATTGCACTTCAGTTTGATTGTTTTTTTTAAATTAGTTTGCTTGTCTACTAGCAAAAATTCAGAATAAACAATTGCATGCTGCTTGCCAAATATAAAACCTGCATCATCTTTAAAGATCTTATTAATTCCCACACTTTGACTATTGCTGTTTTCTTTGGTATTGTCGGAATTAAGAACATTTTTCCACATTCAAAAATACTCGACCTTGTCTGGAGGAGAAAAGTGGAGTAACATTTCTTAATTCAGTAATCTGCAGCAGGCAGTGATTTGTGGGAAAGGAGAAAGGCAGAATTTAACTTTAAACTCAACACGACTGGAAATTTTGACATCCCATTTAGTGTATAATGACATATTTTAGCTGTTTCAAATCTTTTTTTTTTTAAATCCTTCTGTATACCTTGATATGGGTAACAGATATGCCAACTTTGTACCTTTGTTACTTATTTATATTGGCATTACTTTTTGCCATTTCTTAAATGCTGATTTCACTAATAAAAAAAATTCTGGGCAATTATACCAGACATTTAGGTAAAGAGGCCCTTAGGATCCTTAGGCTTGTAGCCTAGAAGGGCTGTTAGGTTGTCAGCAAAGACATTTTTTTTTGTTGTTGTTTTTCTGTTTTCTCCCCACATATTTCATTACTTTGTTGAACAGAGTAGAGGGCAACACAAGGGAAACATCCAACTGCAAAGCAACCTTGTCTCGTGGATATGTTTGTTATTCAGCTCATGCTCTATCTAGAGGCTGCTGCATGTGCTACGTCAATTCAATTGGCCCTGAGTGCCACTGTGCATCGGAGGCCTAATTATTTTTGATGGTTTTCGAGTTTTAACTACTGTTGAACCACAGAGTGCATGGATGGTTGTAAAACGCTTTTGTGCCCCCAGTAGTAAAGGCCTCCGGGTGGAAATCACCCACACTAAAGTCTATATCTTTGCACAGTTTACTGAACATACAGTATAAAGGCTTAACATAAAAAAAAACAACACGAATTTGAGATAACACGGTTCTAAAATTAACAACCAGTGTTGTGCCTTAGCATAGACTCAACAAACTTGTTGCTTGTAGAGTAGAAATCTCATTGGATAATTTACTAAAAGTATTGTAAAGACTTGCATAAAGCCATTTCCTCACTGTGGTGGTTCTTTTCCTGTAGTCATTTAACCTGAGGCACAAACTTTTTCATAATTGTTTACTAGGCTTGGTTGCCATGAGAAGCTCACCGTTCGACAACCATGTGTTCAAAAGAAAAATGTTATTTTACAGTATCACAATATTATCACAAAAATTTAAAACAAGAATGTAAACATGGTCTTTATGGTGAAAAACTATTTTGCTAATAAAATAATATATTTTATTGACTATTAGAATTTAAGTCATGTTTATTATAATACTGTTTTTTGTTTTGTTTTTAATTATTGATATTAACTCCTCTACTTTTAAATAATGACTATCTTGTGTTTCTTGGACTGGAAATATGTCCAAATAGAATAATTTGTCTTGTTTAACTGAGAAAACATATTTTGGGTCTTTCTTCAGCCAGCTGACTGGCAGTGAACAGCAACAGGTGGGAATGGGGCCACTTTCTACTCCAGACAGCTGTGGAAAACGCCAGATAGCCTGTAGCTTTTTCTCTGGTAAAGAGAAAGTTGCATGTTCTTACCTAATACCAAAAAACTAGCCAATGCCTAATGATTACATTCTTCCACTACTCTTTAAGGAAACGGCTGGATGGAATCAGAAATGCCATTTTATCGCAATAATCCATTTTTTATCATAAGATGAAATTGCTGCAACAAATAAACTTCATCTACTCAAACTCTCAGCCAACTAAGCAAGGTTGGTGGCATCAACTCTTTGGTTACCTAGCGACCGACACCTTGTTGAGTAACTTGCGCAGCAGCAGTTTGTTTTGTCACCAGGCCTCATAACTGCTTAAAAATAAAAACTGTCTGGCAGGTTTTCAGATATTTAAAACAAGAAAAACTAATCAATAGTTGTCAGCATTGACTGATATGACACATTTATATAGTAAGTTTTTCAGCCATATTGTCAGCCCTAAGCTCATGTAATGACAAGGTTTCACTCGGATGCTTTGTTGTTTCTGGAAGCTTAATTTAATGTGGTGTCAGTGAACAGATTCAAGTTTCCCAAGAACTCGTGAGTGTTGAGGTGGTCTGAATAGATCAAGCTGAATGTCAAATGAGACTCTGAGGGTTTAGAAGCAACATTGTTTAATACCAAACAGTGGCAGTTAGAATCAACACTAATTTGAAACCTCACCTGTTTTCAGCTTTAAATTAATTCTCATAAACACCTCCTAACCTTTAAATTTTTTTTATTTTGTTTGTTTTTTTGTTAAATGCTACTTAGATTCATGTTAAAATGAGTACACTTCCATGCTCAGATATATTTCCCCCTCCACTTCCTTCCTCGACATGTGTGGCAACAACTTGAGGTCGTGTTGCCTTTTCTCTGTGTTAAAGGTAGCTTAGGCACCCGGCCCATTTTCGTGTTAATACTTGTTTTACATTTAGACCACAAACATGATTCATGCCTCATAACGGTCGTTTTTTTTTTTTTTTTTTCAGCCTAAATGTTCTGCGCTGTTAAAGAATCAGTCACTTAAACTTCTTTTACAATCTTTCAATAAAGTGGATACTGTTATCTTTTTTGGACTGAGTTGAAATTCTGGGGAAGTAGAATGGGTGAGACGATGAACTGTCTGAGATGAAAGGGGAGGAAAAAAACGTCAGATGAGGTGCATGTCTCGGCTTGGTTAATGGGCTGGAAGAGTTGTGACTCATTGTTCTTTTTGTTTTAGTGAATAGATGGCAAATGGTAAAAAATGGCTTCCTCTGAACTGTTTTGTTTTCTTGGTATGCCTTCCGTTTATGGAAAGTTCATACATCTGTGTTGGATGCACTTTGATGAGCTGCTAGGTTTATGTATTGCTTAGACTTTAACATTGGTTACTTGATAAAGTTTTCTATCAACAGCCAGAGATGTTGACTGTGAACAATTGGAATAACAATTAAAGTGTTAATAGTAGTTAGGTTTGACAATAATGGAGGGATAATTATGTTTTGGAAACATAATAAAATTACAAAAAAGTAAGTAAAACATGCTATCTTATTGGATTTATGTCCTTTTTCATTTGGAGGTATATTTTTTCTGTTCCCAGTTTTTTTAATTTAAGGTAATTTTAGGCTATAATTTACAATTGTGCATGTCTTGTGGTTTTATTGTACAAACAAATGTTTTTTTTAAACCAAATTTTATGTAATGCTTTATTTTTGTGGTTTAAACTTATTGGCCTACCTGAGAGGGTTTTGTTTTGGCTTATTTTAAACAATCATAGCAGTGCAAAATCTTGAAGTCAAAAACTGAATGAAGTTCAAAGCTGCACGGAATTTTCATGAGGATCAGCTGATTTTTTTTTTTTTTTTTTTTATTAAATTTTTTTTTATTCACAAATTTGCCTAAAGTTTGCTTTGTACTTTAAAGTATTTTGGAGCAGGCAAAGACATTAATTACATCACTTGATGTCACACTGTTGTGCCAAGGCAGACATTGTGATTCTAGGCAAATGGCTGACCCTCCTCTGCCCATTTGAGTGCTACAGGATTAAAGCTGGCAAGGTCAGAGCAGCAAGACTTTAATTCCAGGCCTGAGGTTTGCCTAATTAAAACTTTAACTGAGTGGGGGGGGGAAGGAGAGGAAGGAAAAAAAAACATTGACTGCAGTTAAGAATTGCTGTAACAAGAACTACAAAATAAAGTTGTAAAATATATAAGAGGTCTAACAGTGGTTTCCAAAGTAGGGGTCGTGAGACGCCAAGTGGGGCAGGCGGGGCTCTAAAGATGATTTTCAGAATCATTATGGTGTAGAAAGATGAATTATGTCACTCTGTTAAATTAAATTAATATAGAGTTAAAATAATTATCAGGGCCTTAATCGTCCAACTTTTATAGCCACACCTGACTCAAATAATTTGGTCTGAATTAAAGGCAGTTTATGCGCATGGCCTGTTGTAATGTTCTTTTTTACATTTCGAGCACAAATAACTGCGTGATTCATGCGTCATTTTCTCAGCCTACATGTTCTGCACTGTTACAAAATCTTTTCAGTAAAATGAATATTGTTTTCTCTTTTGGACTGTGTTGAAGAAATGATGGGGGAAGGGGTTTAGAGACAGTGAAACTGAGATGAAAGGAAAAAAATCTCAGACGTGGTGCACTTCTCAGCTAATGGACTCAAAGGGTTCTGACCCATTGTTTTTTTTTTTTTGGTGAATAGATGGCAAGTTATACCATTTCTATAAAATGTATTTTACATTTGCTCCAACTAATTCATCTGAGGTGTTATTGGGGTGCATTTGCAAAAATAATCCTTTGACCTAGATTCTTGTTCTCAGCATTAATCAATGCAACAATACAATGCTTTATACTGGAACAAAAACACTTATCGTCTAAGGTCATTACTGCCAGGTCTTTAGTAAAATGTGAAATCTGAAACAGTTGTGAATAGCTTTCCCTGAGATATGTATTTGTTTAATAATTGTTGTCTCTAGCGTTTTGAAACAAAGTACATTTTCTCAAAAAAGATTTTGTTTGTAGTTTCCTTGAACCAACGCTCTCCTGGACAAAAACACATAATTGTCACAAAATTGTAGATGCTGATACGGTGTGAGGCCGTGAAAAAGGAGAGCATGACATTGCATCATGTCCTGGTGTATCATCATGTGATTCAGTCTAAATGTTACAATTTTAAATAAAGAGATTGCTGTGTAAACAATGAATCTCATGCATTTTTGCACTGCTGGCTGTGTGTGCCTATGCAGCTTCGTCCGTATGTTTACTCTTCCGTTTTTCTGTGTGTATCTCTTGCAGCAGGCTGACATGGACGTCTGACAGGCTGTCAAAGATATCTTCATGGATCACAGAGGACAGGGAAGAGAAACTGCTGCATTTGTGAGCATAGCCAATCACTAGGGATTCTGACCCATAAGCATATCATTGAAGAGACTTCAGTGCATGTGGCCTTCTCGGTTGTTCACTGACATCTGCTGTGCAGCCCAAAGGCCTCTTGATATGTACTATATACTTGGAGACATGAGCTGCAGGGATGTGGGAAGGAGCAGGTTTCCTTCATGCAGGACTCTCCCTGTTGTAATATGGCTTCTGGCTACTCTGGCCCAAGGCGCCGTGCCAGATCAGCAAGAAACACTGGTGGACATGATATCTGTGGAACTAGAGGCCTCTATGCAGTCCTCTGTGATGTCTGAGCTCCAGGCTGCAGCATCCTCAGTTGGTGAAGGCCCCCCTACAGCTATACCAGATTCTTCTGTGGGGAATGGAGTCCACACAAACATCCCGGACTCCTCAGCAATCGTAGGCCAGGTGTTCCAATTGAAGGTTCCTCCTGGACCTGACCATGCAAGCTGCAATGTCCAGGTACGTAAAGCTAAATCTTGACGTCTCTAAAGTCCACAATCTCAAAAATTCTAGCGTTTAGTCAAGATGTCTTAACATGTTACTAACTTGTCACATGACTTAATACAGCAGTGGGCATCTTTGTTTGTAGGTCATCTTCAAGAGCTGTTATTCAGGTGTAGCTCAATAAATTTTAATATTATGAAAAAGGGTGACATTCAATTAAAAACATTTGACTCAATTAATTATAATTATTCTTTTGATGATTAAAGCTTCCAGGTAATAAAAATCCAAACTTTAAAAAACATTAAACCAATAAAAAACTGAAGTCTCAGCCGAGTAGAACGCAGGAAGCATCACATGCTCTGACAAATTACATAATTCTACAAATCATTACTGACAGAGTTTTCACCGAACCTGAAGTCACTTAGATTTTAGTGCTTCTACATTCTTCCTCCAGATTCTGAAACTTTGTTTCTGGATCTGGAGTGGCTTAATCCCGGAATGCAACCTTTCTGGCGCATGTGTTGTTGCTCTTAAAGTTCTGGTTGCTGCCACAGTTGTGCCCAAACTATTTATTAACTTTTTCTTTACCTCTCAAGACTGCAGGTATCCCTGTTTGTGCAGTATTTCCTTTCACTCAAATTTCCATTAAGTTGCCTAAACACAACACAATAAGTAGCCATCATCTCTAGCTGTGACCTTAGCGACTTGGCTTCCACACTTTCTGTGTGTAACTGTTGTTTATATGATTCTGTTGACCTTTATATGGGCAACCCAGGTTGCTATATGGGCAAACAATTACTTTTTTGGTCATATTGGGGCTTTCTGTGAAACTGAATTCTGGGTTTTCAATAGCTCTAAGCCAAAATGATCAAAATTAAAACTTCATGTGAAACATAGCACTGTTTGGGATTAATCTGTGTATATATTTAAACTTAAGATGCAACTGAATCCCTAAAGTTTGACCAGATATGAATTTTGATGTAGCTAAAATAGTTTTTCATTTCTTGGGTAGAAATGAAACAGTTATAAAACTTTACAGAAGTCTGAACTGATAGTTCGATTGAATTATAGCTCAAGGAAGTAATAAAATGCGTCTTTGGAAATGTGTGCTTGTCAAAAATATTATTTCCTTGTACTCGTCTATCTCTCATGTCTCATAGTTGTCATATTGCCTAGAGTTTTCTGTCATTATAAAAACATTTAATGCTCTATGTAGCATTTATCCCATCATTTTTGATCACTGTATCACTGCTCATTGAGGCAGACTCTATTGCAATTTGTTCCAGTCAGACTTATGAGTGACATGAGATTATTATTGGCCTGAGTGGTGATACAGAATGATATCCTGCCACAGCGTAATAACTCAAAATGATGAGTGATGACTCACACAGTTATTATGAATAGGGGCTCACTCTGCTTCCTGTTCATCTTTGGCAAGATTTGATAAACTGAAAGGAATGAAAGGAGTGCGATTGTGGCAGATGATGGGGTTCCTTTTGCCCTACATATTTCAATTTTACATTCATTTTAATTCAGTGTGATTTATCAGTTCCCCATCATTGGCTGATGGCTCAGCATGAAACAGACATAATTAAATGGTTAATTTATGATAATTTATTCCGTACATTTCATATGAAACCATTAATCTGTTATTAAAACATTTGTTCTGCTTTTTATTTGGAAATTGAACTGGTAATTGTTTATTGTTTTGTAAGAATGAAGAAATATCATTACATTGGTATAAACAGATGCTGATCATTTTGAACATCTACTGGGACAAATGAAGATTTGTAACATAATATTAACATACAAGTCCTTCTGAGCCACTATTGACTAATGTCAATTATTGTCAACTTGACAATAGTGTGTTTTTTTTGTTTTTTTTTTTTGTTTTTTTTTTGGAGGGATTTTGCCATGTGGTAGTGGTTTCACGGTCTTGCTACACAAATTAACAAAAGACGGTAAAGTGATGACTAAACCACAGAATTAATGATGAGCCACATGACGCAAACAAAACCTGATAAATATATTCTCATCCTCTGCAGCAAAGGAACAAAAAAACTAGTAACACAAATTTTATACCTGCTGGATGAGATCCTATCTGTCTTGAGATGTTACATGTGAAGTTAAGGTGTTGTCAGTCTGGAAGTTTTATGCCTCACTTTCAAATATAATTAGATTTTGCTCAGATTTTCTCTCCTTTGACCATCCCTAATATAAGACTTCTAAATTCTTAAAATGTGATGCCCATCATGGATTCTTGGAAAAAAAAACCTTTGAAGATTTTAAGGAAAGTACATATGTACCTGTGTTAACATATATACACATGTTGTTAAGACAGGTAAAGTCTTCATAAAAATAATATAAATGATACATTTGCAGTATGAGGGGTAATTTTTGTTTTGTATAAAACTGGAACTGTTACTATGTTATTAAATTTGAGGTGATGGTTACTAGAGACTTTTATATTTCAGACCTAGCTTATATCAGATTTGCTCATGCTGTACAAAATGCTAATAGTCTTTCTCTTTTCTCTAAGCTCACTGAGATGGGAAGAAAGACCTTACCCTCCTGGCTGTACTGGGACAAAGAGAGATGCACTCTAAGAGGATTGGCTCTGGAGCAAGATAAAGGTGTATATCATATCTTGGTGTCAGGGGAGCAGATAACTGAAGGGACAAGTAGCCAAGTGTATCCCAGTACAGTCTTCACAGTTGAAGTGTACCCAGAAGAACGGGCTGACACTGAGCCGGCTCTGCTCACTCTGCAGTCTGATATCAGTGGCCTGCAGCCTTTCACCTGTGGCTCAGAGGAGCCTGTCACAGTCCTTACTGTCATCTTGGATGCTGACTTGACAAAGATGGTTGCTGAACAGAGGGTCAGCTTATTAGGACTGATGAGGAAATTCTCTCATGTGCCTCTGGAGCACATGAGAGTGGTGCCTGTTGTAAACAATCGCTTATTTGACATGTCTGCTTTCATGGCTGGACCAGGAAATGCAAAGAAAGTTGTGGAGAATGGAGCCCTGCTGTCTTGGAAAGTTGGATGTGCGCTTGATCAGCCCAGCATTCCTGACATCAGCAGTGTGCAGTCCTCCGCAAAAGATGGGACAATGTCAGCCAGGTTGGGTTACCCAGTGGTTGGCTGGCATATTGTCAACAAAAAACCCCATGTAGTGAAACGCATCAGGCGTCAGTTATACAACACTCCTACTCCAGTGCCATCCCTACTTCCCCCCACTGTTAACCAAGAGCCTCTTTCTCGTGTTGTCCCTACCCCAACTTCACCCGCCATTGCCCCAGCAACAGACAACTCTACTCCCCCTGTCAGAGGCCCTTTACCTTTACCGGTGAAGCCCACATTGAGGGTCAAAGATCAAATAGCTCATACACCTGTCTTTGGACCTCCTCAACCTACCAGAGTGTTGGGAACTACGAGTACCATTCCAATCATGCCTACCATGACTCGACCGACAATTTTAGGGCCCACTGCTTCGCCAACACCACCAGGTGCCAGCAAAAAACCAAAAACTTCAAAGAAGCCCAAGAAACCCAAAATGTCCACTCCTGCTCCCCGTGAACCAAAGTCCACCACTCCCAAAACAACCATACGTACAACTACTCTTTCTCTGACCACAGACTTGAATCAAAACCCAGAAATCCGCAACCCGATTGATCAAGTTACAGCATGGGTTGGCACGTACTTTGAGGTCAAAATTGCTTCAGATGCATTTTATGACCGAGAAGATGGTACCACTGACAAGTTGCGTTTGACTCTGAAGAAGACCCCAAAAGAAACTGTGAGTGAAACCTCATGGATCCAGTTCAACAGCAGCATCCAGCTTTTGTACGGCCTTCCCGACGAGGAACATGAAGGGAATCATGAATACTTCATGCTGGCCACCGATAAGGGTGGGAAGAGCATCATGGATGCGTTTGAGGTCCAAGTCAACCGCTGGACTAGCAATGACAAACCTTCAGTGGTGTTTGCTGCTCGTTTTCACGGTGACCCCAAAACTTTAAGTGAAAATGTTCACAATAAGATTCTTTTGACTAAAAAACTGGCCTATGCCCTGGGGGACCGAAATACCAGCACAGTGACCCTCAGGAGCATCACTAAAGGATCCATTGTGGTTGAATGGACCAACAATAGTATTCAGCAGAATTTTTGTCCAAAAGAACAGATAACTGCTCTCACCAAAAGAATCTCTGATTCCCAAGGAACACCTTCGCCAGCCTTCATCAAGGCCATGGAGCCTGAATTTAAACCCATAAACATCTCAGTCCGTGGTGCCAACAAATGTCAGAGCTACACATTCATTCCACCAGGAGAGGTGCCAATGCCTGCCCTTCCTACAGTCACTCCATCTCCTGGAACAAGTCAAAGAAGTAGTGATGATGTTTACCTCCACACAGTGATCCCTGCTGTTGTGGTGGCAGCCTTGTTGCTTATAGCTGGGATCATTGCAATGGTCTGCTACCGCAAGAAGCGCAAAGGGAAAATGACAATAGAAGAACAGGCCACCTTCATAAAGAAGGGCGTTCCCATAATATTTGCTGATGAACTGGATGATTCCAAGTCTCCACCATCCTCCAGCATTCCTCTAATCCTGCAGGAGGAAAAACCGCCTCTTCCTCCTCCTGAGTACCCCAACATGGCCGGCCCCCACAGTACCCTGCTCAACCAGGATCTGTTGGAGGAGTATTCGGTCTACCAGGATGACGATCCCAATGCTCCACCTTATCAACCCCCACCCCCTTTCACCGTTCCGATTGAGGGAAAAGGCTCACGCCCCAAGAACATGACATCCTACAGATCACCACCTCCCTACGTACCTCCCTAACGCACACATCTGAGCTTTCGGTTTGAAAAGCTGGTCCGATTTAGGGATGCTTCTCATAAACTACAACAGGAGTACATTTACTTGTGTTCAATGAACTGGCTTTGACTTTATAGAAGAGCAAGCAACAGCATATATCTGACCATCATGAATAAAACATTCTGCTACTGTCCCTGGACAAATGGATAGAGGACAGTTTGTATTTCTTTTTCCTTCCTGTAATTCAGATCTGCTTTTGACTTCTTGCATCTTATTTTTTTTGTCTGTTTTTTGCCAAGAAGAGCCAGTTTTATCTTCGATGATCTTCTATTTCTATTGTATAGAAAATAATAAAGCAGCAGGAAAGACAGGTCTTTTGGGCCTTTTGTGGCGATGTCACCATGACAGCAGACTCGAGGCTCTCCCTCCCGATGTTAATCTTTATGAGTTCTAAATCATTCTTATCTGCCCTTCAGCTAGGTTTAGTAAGATTTTGCACTTGTTATTTCTTGAGGGGATGAAAAGCAAAATGGCAAATTGAACGCATGATGCATTTTATTCACACATAAATTGATTTGTTTATCAGATATTGATCTTCCCCGTTCTTTTACTTGGCTCCCTCTGGATAATAACATGCAGTCCTTGCACTTATGCAAATTCTTCTTAAACCTTGCACTATGTGTCTTTAGCATAATTGAAATGGTTGAGTGTTTGACTGATGAGAAGGTACAAGAATTTTAGATCCTTGAACTTGCCATATGACTGAGATTCCTCTGGTACTTGACCACAAAGGACGCAATTGTAATCATGCCTGTTGTAGATGTAGCTTAAACATGATTTATTTTTCCTCTCTTTAATGTGTGCCACTAAAGCTGCCTGTGAGATAACTGGGCTTGCTGTTGCCAAGGTGATGTCTGTGGACACAGTGCAATTCTTATGGAGTTGCTACAACAATAACAAAGGGGGGCTGTGGAATGCTGTGATTCACAGCAGGCGGAATATGTCAATAAGGTGGATCCATTGTCTTTTATTCAGTTTTTTTGTTTTTGTTTTTTTTAATCTGTGAGGGGCGGGTGGGTGTAGAGTACCGTAATACCACTGCTCTGACACAAGGGTTTGCACTACTAGTGCAGTGCCTGTTGTCGGTTCAGGTGAGGCATGGGGTAGAAGGGGATGTACATATTTGTGTGCCTGTGAAATAAAACGACTCCATAATGTTGATGTTTTATCAGTAAAACCGGTTGGGAACTGGCGGGCCGCCGCTCCCCCCCTCCCCCCAAATGGGGAAATTTTTATTTTTTAATTGTATGTCTAGATTTATGATCAGTCATTTTAAAAAATATATATATAACTTTATAGTTTGTGAGGGTAGAAAAGATTGTTTACGTGCCCATCACATTAAAACAAAAATAAAAAAGCATTATCTCAATGTGATGGGAGACAAAGGAACCACGACAATATGTGAATTATGTACAGTTCATATCACCATTAGAACAATGGTTAAAAAAAATCTAATGTTTTTACTGAGTTTTTGATACAGTCTTAAACTTGTTTTATGAAAATATATTAATAAAATGTAATACTATTTGTAAAACCTATTATGTTGTATGGTCTCCTTTTATTTAAGAAATTTGTTTGAAGTAGAAACATTTTATTTTTTTATTTAGGTCTGTCAAATATCTAATCAAATACAGCTACAGTCCAGTACAATAGAATGTTACACTTATTTCAATAATTTAAAAGTAATATTCAATCCCCACATAATTCAAGTATTTATTCTTGTTCATTTTGATGATATTTTACTTGTAATGTAAATCCAACATCCAGAGCTGTGCAATGAAGCATATTATTAAATCAGGTATTTGTGCTTTTTGGTGAGTGGGGAAATCTTATGTCCTGATGGAAAATGAAAAAACATCCTCAAAAAGCCTAAAAACAGGAAAACTAAAGGTTATCTTCAAATTTTCTGGTGGACTGAAGAAGTGTTTTCCTGGTCCTTAAAAAACTTGCAGTCTGTCCACCTACGCTCTGCCTCCCAGATCGGAAACCTTGATTTCCAAAAAATATGTTCCGACAGGAGGACTTTGAACGACTGAACCTAACGCCTTTTCTCCTCAGCACAGGTAAGATACTTCTGTCATTATCTTTGGTTAACAAGTAGCTTTTCACAAGACAAGTCTCATAGATGTGTCTTTTGTGTTAGCTCTTTAATCTCTAACTCCATCCACAGTCCAGGCCTTGTCAACCTCCTCTTAAACTCCTGATTGAGTTTTGTGTTATAATCCTCTAAAGTCTCAGATTTTCTCAGTTCTCTGTGTTGCCACATTTCTTCCACACAGCATTCCATTTGTGAGCTTTTGTGCCTTACCTTGCATTTATAGGATGTCAGTGTGCTGGAAAATATTCTATTTGTAATGGGGAAAAAAAAAACATTTTATTTAACTTTCAGAAGGTATTTGTTTGCTAGTAGGCAAAATGTACTAGAACACATTTGCAGTATTTCAATATATTCCTGCTACATTGAGCTTTAAAGGTTGGTGATTTTTGATATGGCTGAAATTTTAGTGCTGCCTGCTCTCATTGTGGTGAAAAAATCCACAACAGGCAGCTTCTCTACAGCATTCCTTACTGGGCCATGTTGTTCTCTCTTCCTGCATCTCTGGAGTAATCTCGATACCAAAGGCATATCCTTGTTAATGAATCACGCAGTAATAACGGAGATTCAAAGTGCTTAACATAAAACTTGTATATTAGCAAAATGCATGAAGCTGAAAAATGCAAACATCTTGACCTGGATCTTTCCAGCACCACGAGGTTGAATTGTCAATGCGGTCTTGGATTACTTTAGGTAGGCAAGCGACTCCTTGAAAAGGTCACCACTTTCCCATGGTTTATCCTTTGTGAATAAGGGCAATTACTGGGGTTTGCTGGAGCCCCAATGGCTTAGAAAAGGTTTTGTTACAATGAATGGCCTTCTTGTGTCATGTTGAATTTCTTTAGATCAAAACATTGTATGTTTCTTTTTAACATCTAACCTGTGTCATATTGTCAGGTTCTATGTTTTGTTTTTTGTTTTTGTCTTGTTTATTGATTGTGTAGATCAGGGAATGGCTTATAAAAATTAACTCGCCTTTCTAAAAACAAAAGTAAAAAAATCTCAATTTAACAATCAGGCAGTTTGTTTTTCCTCATATGGTTTGAATATATATTTTTTGAAAACTGCAGAAATTTGTAAGTGGGCAAATACTTTTTCAGACCACTGTACGTCTTTGTGTTTTTTTTAATTTCATTTTCATAATAATTGCATTAATTTAATTGAATTTCGAAATTGCCAACTACCGAGAGCCAGGGAGTTGTTTGTGTTGTTGATATTGTGAATTCTTAGAGAAATGAAAAACCTCACATTGAAAGTTGTAAAAATGTCTTTCATTGTGCTGGACTGTGTGTTTGGAAACCAAAAAACACCTAAAATTAATCATGGACAAACGGAAACAAAATGAGAGCAGTGGAAGCATCTGAGACTGGGAAAAAATCGGAAACTTAATGGCAACACATGGGACCTGAGTACAATGAATTAGCATATTATAACAGGGAAAAAAATGAATTCCCCCTTCTGATTTTATTTTATTTTTCTTTGCGTATCGTCTCTGTAGTATAACAGTACTTTATACATCCAACCACAGAAACACACCTGTGGGTTTTTTCTAAATATATCTCAAAACCTACATTCATGCTCCCTGTCAGTTCTGCAGTAATGCTGGCTGGCCTCTCATTTCCTTGCTGTTGGTCGTTACAGCACATAATTGATAACTAGAAGGTGGATGATATTGCAAAGTGAAGGCAATAATCATCTATCAACTGGCCAACAACCATCTAACAGTGGGTGGCTGATTCATTTACAGGAGTCAGTCGCCCACTGACAGGGTAATTAGATCCAGCATGTTTTGCTAATGAACAGACAAGCTACTGTTGTGACATTTCACCCCTAGTTGCAGATGTTTCACAAGTCTCACTGAACGTGTTGTAAAGCAAATGCATACTATTCCAAGAGAAATATCCTGTACTTTTGCTGATGGGTGTCTTGCAGGCAGCTCTCATCATTGACTTAAAAAACCTTATTTCCAGAAATCTTGAGTTAAGGCAGACACATATGTGAAATTATTAACACCCACACAAGATGATATCAGGTGTGTTTGTTCAGCATTGCCACAATCTCTATAGGATGTCATAGGAAGAAATATTGAGGAAAAATAAACACGCTTCCATTTACTGGAAGAGTTATGCCTGCTTATGTTGCTGTTCAGCTGACAGCAGCTCTGCGGAGGAAAGGCAACACATTATGATAAACAGCAGCTGTGTGTGCCGTTATCTGGCTGTTTAAAGAGCACAAATGTGCCAGCACCTTACAAGTCCATTTATTGTTGCCAAAGGTGGATACAATTTGCAAAAAAGATACTGCCTTCTGTAAAAAAAAAAAAAAAAAAAAATACATATAAATATATTTAACTTTATTGGAAGAAACACAACGTTTCATGTTTGAGTCTACAAATAAGGCTAAGCTGATCAGGCCTCTGACATGAGGAGAGTGCATAAAAATCTCATGACTGTCCAGCCGGTCTCTTGATTCATCTCCAGACTCATTAATAATGAACGTAGAATTGAACATCACATATGTGATGAAAAATATATAACCTGACGAAAACCTATAAGATGTGCTGACCTTTACTCGGCTGCGGATGCTTGAAGTTCCAGAAAAGGTTCTGCACCGGTTTCTGTGCATCTGCGAGCTTAAAGCTTAAAGCACTACCAGTTCCACCTGCTCACGACTCGTGACATGAGTCATAAGATCATAGGAGAAAATAGTGATGATTTCACTCAGATGTACCCATACAAACCTGAGCCTTGATTCAAAATGCATGTTAGGTCAGTTTGTTAGGAATTTTTCTAGTTAAAGGAAATAATCCTCTGACCAAGTTCTTAGTGTAGATGGGTAATTTATTATTTCTAATCAATGGCATTACTGATGGAACTTTTTCCCTTTTATTAAAAATGTATCAGTCATTTACTACATACCTCAAGGCATCAGGAGGCGGTTAGACACGCTGCTTTTTAGTGATGGAATTAGAACTGAAGAGACCTTAATAACGATGGGCAGCTGCATATTATATGGGCCTCCTCAGTTATATGACTCACTGCTCTATAGAAATATAGCACTTTGTCTCCCATTAAGCCTGAAGCACAATAATAAATAACGTAATAATGAGGATGTCTGTCAGGGTAGTGAGCATGTACTTCAAATAATATCACAAGAACTCTTACAAAATACTTTCTGTGGCATCAAAGACTCTCTTTGACTATTAATTATGAGTACATTGGCTTGTTAAAATATTAACTTAAACATTTCTCCTCTGTTTTATTGCTGTTCAACCTGGAATTGATATGGATGCCTCTCCATGAACCCCATGAACTTTCAGACTGGTTTCAAGTGCTTGTTTCTTCTTAAAACATTGTGGCAGCAAATTCAGTTTCTAATTTGATGGTGACTCTGTTCTAGGGCCATGTATATGGTAACGGCCATATATGGAGAGTGTTCTGTATAATGGCAGACTTAAAGATATTTTCCAGATGTTATAAAAAATGAGGACATCACTTACTGCTTCATTAGTGATGAAGAGTATGATATTGTCAAACTGTGGAAACCAGCCTAACATGGTTTCCACAGAACCATATCTTGGTTCTTCATACACTAAGATTTTCATTTCAGTTTCATACTTTTGGGATTTTTCTTGAGTGCGAAGTTGTTTGTTTATTTATATATATTTTTTTATATCACCACCTGGCTCGTTAAGTCATGTTGACAAAAAGAGAGACATTATTTCAGAAGCTAATTTTCTTTTCTTAATAAGCTTAAATTAAGACAAAATAAACAAAAAACCAATAAGATTTAAATTAGATCCTAAGATATAGTTAACATAAATCCTTTTTGTTTGGTGTAGATGTTTTTGAAAAAGTCAATGTGCAAGTGTCAAAATAGTGTGAAACGAAACCAAAGTAAACCAACACTTAGCCAGGCTAATACTGGACTGTCTACAGTGGGGTCAGAAAGGACAGCTGTTGGTATGAGGTGCAGGCGGATTTAAATAGACTGGGAACACTGGCCCTGGGTGTTCTCAGTCAGAAGCTGACTCCAAATCACCCACACTTCACCCAAGAGACAAATATGTGAAATATTAAGGCAGGCGGTGGCAGGAGTTGTCACACTTGTTTGTTTACTTTTTAGGGTTTTTTGCTTGCTTAGATGTTTTTTTCCCCATTTTAGAAAAATCTCTCCCATTGCTGCCTGCTATCTGCTTTTCAACAGTCACTGGAATGTAAAGTATGTATGAAAAATGTATTTTATACCGAAGACCTAGCCTGTTCCTCAGCTGAAAAACCACCATTTGATTAGTAAACAGTTTTTTAAGACATTAAATTCAGGTCTAACTGAACTAATGACAAAAAGTGGGAGCAATCCAACTTTTTAAAGTCACAAGTAAGTTTTTTTTTTTTTCAGAGTCAAGTGTCAAGTCAAATCTATGTTATTACATCCCAGGGAAGTACCTTATTGTATTTATTTTCAGAACGAACTCTGGGAAGACAACCAGCAGCTTCTGTAAAGGTTTTAGAAAGCAGTAAGCTTTGGAAAGTGGTGGAAATCTCCAGGAAAATACCTGGTATGGTTTGGTAAAGTTTTAGGAGCGTAACTAGGAAACCCTCTGCAACTTTAAAAGTAAATATGAAGTTCCAGGAAATAACTCATTAATATTAGGGACAACTTTAAGAAAGTAACCTGTTTGATACAATAGCATTTCCAGCAAAATAGCCAGTAAGTTTCAGGAACGTAACTGGCAAAGCAAAAGAAAGGACCCTGGAAATTATTCAAATATTCTCCTGTCATTATTAAGTAATTAACTTTTCTTTTACCTAAGTCTGTGCTTTGTAGATAAATTCTTGTCAGTTTCACTTTGATTCTTTTCTGACAAAGCATAGCAAAGACAACAGTATGCCAAACAAACCAATAATCCAAAGAATGTCAACCGATGAACCAGATTACTACCATGTGTTCACAAAAAACCTAAAATCATACAGGCATCAAACTGCACCTTGCGATCTAAAATGCCAGCAGCGCCACCTGGTGAAAGAATAAAATAAATCAATTTGAACGCTGCAACACGGTGAGGAAACTTGCCCTCAGTGATGAGGAGGTCTATTCGAAATAACGTTTTCTTATCTCTAAGGACTGATCTTTCAATCTGATACAAGATATTAAGTGGAAAAGCTCTGATGTAGGAAGAAAACAGTCATTACTGCGGTATCAGTAGATGGCAGTAGAGTCACACAAAGAGGCTTCCTGATTACTGCCTGATTAATGAGATCCTCATCTCCTTTCTACAGCTAATAAATAACCTTTGGTCACACGACAGAAGATATAAAAACACAATTATCGTTTGTCAGATTTTACCTCTATGGGTAACAATGTCCTATTAAAAGATTTTGTTTTTATTTCACTTCATTACCCTCCCAGAAGGGTTACCAAAGCATCAACCAAGGTATTCCAAATGTATGTGATGCTATTCATTAATCTAGTTAGTTTCACTAAAATGCATTAAGTTCATTGACTCATTCTCAGAAAATTAGGGAAAATAGCAAAGACATTCTCATTCAGTCACAGATTTAGAAAAGCCAAATAATTGCATTTTGCACCTTATTTTGATAAAGCCAGTAGAATCCAGGGCTGCAATAGAAATGTGAGAAATGTTTATGCTAAAATCATGTGTGACATGCATGACAACGCTAGGAAGTACTGCATTTATAAATAAGCAAGTATTGTTTCACAGCAGCAATAATAGTGTTCTCAGCATTTTAAGGTGAGGCTGACTGCATGGGATGCAGACACCTGACAAGTGATAGGTCATTAAAACATTTACTGTGTATCTGTGGAGCAAACGCTACAGCAATGAGGTCAGGTGGAAAGAAAAATCTGCCCACTCACTTTTATAGCTCAAGGTGTTTCTGTACAGATACATAACTTAGGAGAGAAAACTGTTGGTTTATGTACTACTCAGTACATTACTTTTGTTTTAGACATTTAGCTGGAAGGTTTCTGCTCCTGGTCTTAATGTCCTGCTTAAGTATGTCATAAAAAAACCCAGAATTTAGACATGCAGAACATGACTAGACATAGAGAGAGCGTTAGATAAGTACATCAAGTTTACAAAACAGGTGTGGAAAAACTTGAACCAGTTACTGGTTTCTCAGACGTCTGCTTCAAACAATGATGTTTATTGTCAAAATGGGGACAGAACATTCCTTCCTACTTTTTACAGCCAACATTCATTACACCGACAGCTTTCATCTATGCCACTATAAAAGCTGAGGCAACAAATAGTAAACTCATTTTACAACACCACACGAACAGGCACAATATGTTATTCCATATAAAGCTCACAAGTCTGAAAAAAAGATTTTCATGAATGTCAAAACAAAAGTCGAATCACACCAATCATGTTGGACAGCAATTCATTCCCTTTAAATATATAAAATATCCCAGATAGTCTGCATGCATTAAAATGTCGTAGGTTAACAATTCTGGAAAAGTCTTCTTATAGCTTCTGATACATTTTCATCTAGGATTGCCATACAGGTAATTCCTTCTATTATACTAACTACCAACTCTGATCAGCTTCCCTGTCCTACTAAAGAAAAGCAAACCCGTAGAATGATACTGCCACCACCCTGTTCACATTGAGAAAGCTCAAAATTATATATTTTGTTTTTCTGCTGAGTGCCACATGATCAGGACACCTTAGCTTCACATCTTTGCTTTCACATCTTTACTGTATCCCCCACAAAGAGATGTGATATTTCTTGTCGAATGCACAAACTGCACATGTGTTGATCTTGTGCAGTATTAATCTCCTCCAGTGTATTTGTGTGGCAAATCTACGCTAGTAATGTCATAAAATTCTGCTTCAAACCAACTGGGAGGACCATTCCTTCATTCTCTTATTCAAAGTTTAAGAATCACCATTAGTACTTACTGTAGCACAACTAGACTGTATAATTAATAATCAATTGTAATTAAGCACTTCTCCCCTTAAACATCACAGGTGTTTTTTTTTTCAGGATTCCACACTGAAACCTCCTTTAACAAATAGAAAAGTGTAATTTTCTTTCATAAAAGACATTTTTGATTTAGCAAACCTCAGTACTGTTCTACTTTAATGACCCGGACCTTTGAAGGCATTGCCTTGCATTGATAAACTACATTTCTATTCACTACTTTACCTACAAGTGAGTCTGAATATTAATGTAAATACAATGGATGTAAACTTAACGGGAATATACGTTTGCATAAAAATTCAAACGCTGTTTTGAATTCAATGTCATGTTAAAGTGGTATCTAGTCTGAGGAAATGAGAAAGCTGTAGGAAACCCTGTTAACTGAATTTTTTCTTAAGGTTTTTCATTACAAATATTTCAGAAAGCTAGATGGATGAATGGATGGATGGTTATCCCAGGTAATTCATTTTGTCACAATATCACATAAGGTAAATTAGAGCAAGCAAAGCAGATGACATAATTAACTCATTGGAAAAAGTGTGCACATTATACATTTACCAAAAATAACAATCAGAAACCATCAGAATAAATAAAGTTAGAAGATCAAAATGTGAAATTTAAGGATAGCTTCTATAGATGTGAAGTAGCAATCACAACAAAAACAGCAGTGGGTTGTAGCAAAGGGTTGTGTAACAAAAGCCGAGTCTGCCACAGCAGGGGATCATTAAGGAGGCGGCATGGATTGTAAATGATGAAGGGCAGTTTGGTGAGTGACCTCCTGTCCATCACTATCTCAAACATCTCCAGGATCCGTCCGATGATTGTTGCCTGCTTTCTTAATGGGTTCATTAAACCCGCACATCTGTCGCAATATGCTGCTACCCCTGCAAGCCACAGCACAGTGCGACTGCAACCAGAGTGGTAAAAGATCCCCAGCGCATTATTGCACACACTGAGGAAACCGAGTCTTCTCTGAAATGAAACTGGTCTGCTCATCCACTCTAGAAACTGCAGGACTTAAAACAATCAATTTGTCTTTTGCTGCAAACCTACCACAACGCAGCACAGACACACAGAGAACATACAACTATGCACTCACAACCTAAAGACAATTTGGAGAGACAAGTTAATCTAGAATGAGTAATTTCAAAATGCAGAAGCAATCTTCTAAGGGCAATTTAGAATGATCAATTACAACAATATTTACACTCATATTCAATAAAGTAGACTACTATTGCTATTTTGTTTATTATTGTTTACAGTCTGATGCTTTCAAGAATTTACTTCTGTTGATTATAAGGATTTTTCACTGATGCTAACGCGACATTTAAGATTAGAATATCACACCAGACCACATAAAAAAAACATTTTAATACACAAATGTGGACGTAATAAAATATTTGTTGTATACCTACTTGTATAGTACATTTCTGACTACAACAAACAAACTTCATTAAAAAAGGATTTTCAAATGTATTAGATATGACTGTATGTGTTTCAACAGTGCACAGAAATGGAGGAGATTGGTTCTGTTATTGATCACCACAGCGCAAAAGGTGCTCCCCTGCTTTATACCAGTACAATGCATTACATTAATCAGCTTATTTATTTACTTTAAATCTAAGATCCATGTTATTCTCCCATCTTTTATTATTATAACACAATAAATTATTTAGCACAAAAACGAAGTTAGATTCATGAAAGTGAAAGTGCAGGTACCCTGCAAGGTATCAAACATGTTAGGGCTGTTTAGACTGTTCTCAAACTAATGCATAGTCTCATCCATCAAAGAGAGCGCAATGAAAAATTAAGGGTACATGTAATATGCACAAAGCCAAACCTGTGACTGTTTAAAGAAACACGAAGCACCCTGCTCTGTCTGCAAATTAGCTCAGCCATTACTCAGTGGTAGTGTGTGTAAAACAAGAGAGCCTCTCTTAATGTTCTAATGAGTGTTTGGCTGAAATACAGAAACTGCACTTTGAGGCAGCCACCGAGCAATAGACTGCATACACGTTACTGGAAAACTTTTCTTGGCTGAGATGAAGTAGAAATGTCTGGTCAAAAGTAGTCTAAGCTAACACAATTAATAAAAAAAAAAATTTAAGGTCCAGAAAAAAAAAATGTTGTGAATGGAAATGCCCTCTGTCAAAAAGTGGGACCAGAATTGATTTCAAATGTTTCTACAATTTTTGCTAATACTATGATGCTTATGAGTTCAGGAGCAATTATTGTTTTTGTTTTTTTTTCACTAAATTAACGCCTTTCACAAAAGACTGAAGACAAAATATTTAGGCCCCTTCCTGGTATCTCCTCTTATTTTGTGGTTAAAGGACCAATGCAGCAAGGGAGGGTTGAAGTCAGTCCATTCATCTGTTATGCCCGATTTGACAAAGCAAGCGCAGCCCTATGTCAGCTGACTGGTACGGGGCAAACAGGCTTCATGGGTCAAGGGAGTGACGTAATGATGAAGTATGTTTGCGCGACCAACCAGAAGCAGGATTTAAGTGAAAGCAAGAGTCAGAAATAATTTACGATCGAAAGAGTGAGACATTGACAAATGTCATTTAAATGTTAAGTTTTTGCTCTGTCAATAAAAGGAAGGTTAAATTGAGTTTGTCTCCTAATACTGTTTCAAAAAAAATGATATATGGAGACGTCTATACATATTGCTAACGCCAATGATGCCTGACACTTCCTGTTGTCCCAAACCTCAGAAAAGGCAGTTGTGATTAATGAATTGCAGGGGTAGCTAAGAGGTGACTTCTCCGTCTGGGTTTCTGATAGAAATATTTTAAAGAGATTGTTGACATTTCTCTGTACAACGCAAGAGCACAGAGCCAATGAACAAAATTCAATTGGCAATCCTAGTTCTTTTGCATGAATCAATGTAATATTGCACCACTGCACTTATTTGCATTAAGGTAAACAGCCTGTCTTAGCCACTGAACTTGTAAAAATTTGCAATAGAGAGCAAATGATTAAAATCTGTGATGCAACATGTTTGGCTACAACACTGCTGGTCCTTTGACTTGTCCCAGAGGAAGATGTGGCGGCAGGAAGGACAGGTATTGACATCTCCCCTGGTAGAATGACTGAGTAACTCTGACATTTATTGGTGCCTCGAACAGAGACAGTACTGGGTTTAAATCTAGGCTCCATGGCTTTGATGATGGTCTGGTCAGGGCTTCCTTGGGGAGTCTGAGATCCTGCTGGAGAATCTGTTATAGACTTTGATCGGCCTGTCAAATAGAAATTGATCTCCCCATTGATGTGCCTCAGGGCCACTGTGTTGCTGTTTTGATCACTGAGAGCAACAGCCACTTGTCAGAGGAAAATAAAACCTTCCTAGAAACCTTTATTATTTAAAGTTTTGGACGGTTAATGAACCCTTTTTAAAGCCCTGTTGGACAGGTCTGCAGCATTTCCCTCACAGCTTCTGGGAGAGTTATTTTTAAAGCTGCACTTTTCATCTTTCCGGCACTGATTCACACACTTAGTGTTTATTGACTCACCAAGCCACACTTCTTATGAGGCCAGACAATTTCAGTACACCTACCAGTTTGTAATGATCCCAGATTATTTCTATGTTGGAGTTTTATTTTTCCCTGTGTTCTGATTAGAACCACTTACCTTCCACTCACCTGTGGTTGTCCCAGAGCTTCAAGTAAGTTCTGTCACACATTTCTGGACTGGTCCTCAAATTCAAATTTAGTGGGATTACAAAAATACTTAATAATTCCAGAGTGAAATTAGATATATAACTTGTACAATCCAAGAGTTTTTTTTTTAAAAAATTCATAATGTGTTGTTAAAGCTGTGAACCTTAAAGATCTCCTGCAGTAGTCTGATGTTTTCCATTTCATAAGCCTCCTTCTTTGCACAGTGACTTTGTTTAGCTCTTCCAAATTAGTCTTTCGGATGATGCAAGCCAGACAGACGATTACAGATGAGAATGCAGTAATCGTCTGCCCTGACCTCTTAATAATACGCTCAGAGAAAATCTGTGATGTCTAACAACTGTTCAATAAAGGCCACTAGTGCCGAAAAAAATCTTTAAAAAGATAAATAAATTCTCTGCAAGTGTTCAGATTATTTTGTAGTGAAGCAGCAATGTTCAAACTGTCACCTTGTACCTTTCTCAGGACGTATTTAAAAATTTGCTCAGAAAACCCCTTAGTCTGGAACAGTCAAAGGATCCTCTGCACCATAATAATGGACATCATCATGCTTTAAGTTAGAGATAATGAGCGATAGGGTAGTGAAAAAGGCAAAATATGTCATTCATAACCTTATGTAACTATAGTTATAGTTATAGTTTTAGTGTTCTTACTAAAACCAGGAAGATAGAGCACATAGCACCAGTTTTAAAGTCCCTACACTGGATCCCTGTATCTCAAAGAATAGACTTTAAAATGCTGTTGTTAGTTTATAAATCACTGAACGGTTTAGCACCACAACACCTTAAAGATCTGTTATTGCTGTAATAACCATCTAGACCCCTCAGGTCTTCTGGTTCTGGTCTGCTCTGCATCCCCAGAACCAGAACAAAACGAAGAGAAGCAGCATTCAGTTTGTACACGCCACAAATTTGGAACAAACTTCCAGAAAACT
Source organism: Micropoecilia bifurca (assembly GCA_903067075.1). Lineage (NCBI taxonomy): Eukaryota > Metazoa > Chordata > Actinopteri > Cyprinodontiformes > Poeciliidae > Micropoecilia > Micropoecilia bifurca. Next base: position 29,638 of record CAEGAF010106234.1, read on the forward strand.
GCTAAACAGCTGAAACACTGGGTGCCTTTAAATCTCAAATTAAAACCCTCCTATTTAGAGTTGCTTATGGCTAAATTGCGAGTTTTGATGTCTTCGATCTTTACTTTCAATCTAGTTATTATCATCTTTTTATCTCTTTCACACTGTCTATCTTTTTAACCTTTTCTCTTTTTCTTTAAAAAAATCTCTTTGTCTTTCTGTTTATTCACTGTCAGATGGTGTTTGTATTTTAATTATGTAAAGCACTTTGAATTGAAATGCCTTGCTGCTGAAATGTGCTATACAAATAAAATGTGATTGACTGATTGATATAAATTGACTGATTGATATAAATGCAAATATATTGTTCAGAATCATTTCTTTAGCCAGATTAGAGTAAATAACTGAAAATAAACCTTCAAGTCTTATTTATAGCCTATACAAGCTAAACTGTAACAATGCAATTTAGAGCAGTAGTTGAAATATCTGAAATATCTTTTTCTTTTTTAACTACTGTGAAAATGACAACACAGTGTCATTTACATTGTGTTGTCAGCTTCAGTCAGTTTGTGTGAAACAGCAGAAACTGACTGAAGCTGAAAAAATCAAACTATAAATTACTGCCAATCTGATGTTACTTCTACCTCCCAAACACAAGCTCTGTCCGTACCATTCAGTTTATGAAATATTACCGAGTATAACCATAGTGAGTTTATATTCATAATAACAGCTGGGTAATTCATCACTTATTTTACTCCGTGACAACATAATACGCTCTGTCAATGTTGAAGCCAAGAATAACAGAGCAATCAAATCTGCAAAATAACTGCTTTTTTTTCTGCAGTGACATAACAATACTTTGATCTATGTCAGCAGCACAAGGTTTTAATAGTTATAAAACAAAACACAAGCAGATTGAAAAAAAACTAATTATATGGGAATAATAAAGAAGTAGTAATTATGTTTAATGAATACAGGTTTTTCTTGGCATCTTAGCCAAAAAAAAAAATCATTATTTGGCAAGCACTAAGAAATCCATATTATGGTTTTAACTTCATTTAATATGCATAATTCAATGACATATATTCTTATGACTTCTCAATTTAACATCCTTTTCCCCAAAGGATAAAGTGAAGTAAAAAAATAAAGTGAGAAATCTTCAAAAAAATAGTTGCCTTCCAAAACTTAGAGGATGCAAACCACTTGTTATTTACTACCACTGGAACATTGTGACCTAACTAATCAATTGGCAGATATCTATAGAATTTAACCAACTATAACTATGACAGAAAACGTGTGTAGTTATTTAAATATTTTATATCTGTGCTGGTAGCTTTACATTTGGATCTTAGTGGCAACAATTTGACAGAAATTGGTTCAGCTCTGCTTGACGTTTTAAAGTTAATGTAAGAATAGAATAAAGTATATATGAACAACAAGTGAGAAATAGGTTTTTGGGATTTTGGTTTGTAAAAGACTTTAAATTAATCTTTTACAGCCTTATCATAATGCCAAAGAATTTTGCTGCAGGAATATTACCGTTTGTTGGTGGCTGAATAGACAAGTTTTAATTTTGTTGTATCTCAAAGTTTTATTTTTGTAAATATACTAAATTACCTTTGCATAACAATTAATAACAACGCCCTAGACTAAAAATCTTCAGATTTCCTTTTGCAATTACTTTTATGCAAAGTTTTGATGCATAACCAAAGAATGAGTGTGGAAACCTGTCTAGAAAGAGTTTGTTTAATGTATACGAGTCAAAAAGGGAAAATAATCATGATATGGAGGCCTTATCTGACCTCAGCAACCACATCTGCAGCGCCATCATGTGAAAGTCCCAGCGATTCACTCTGATCCGACATTAAGGCCACACAGGGAGCTTGTTCACCCCGAACGGGAAGTCTATTCAGAAGTACATTTTGTCATCTGCCACTTCTGATTGTGCTTTTCCTACTGTCTGAGACAGGACAGTGAGACTACAAGGCTCCAAGGTATGAATAAAACACAAAACGAATATTTATGCAGCATCAATAGATGGCAGTAGTATCACACCAAAGCAGAACAAGCAATCAATAGACATATATATTTTTTGTACCAAATCTTCATATTTTGCTGTGAACAAATAATAAGTAGCCTTTAGACACGGTGAAGAAAAGATAAAGCTGCAATTATCATTCATCAGATCCTTCATGTTCGGGTAACAAGATCTTATTATAAGATATTTGTGCTTATTTCAATTCATTACCTTTCAGACGGGTTACCAAAACGACGACACGCAATTCAATCAAGGTGTCATTGATGCATGTGATGTTATTTGCTAAATAGTGCATCATCAGAGAGGTGATCCTCATTCAGTTACCTGTCATAAAAAAATGTATGGGCTCCCTTAAGTTACACTGTAAATCAGAGATAAGCCAGAACCACATTGAGACTCTGCTTCTGTCACAGATTTAGAGAGTAATTGCATTTTGCGTCCTATGTCATAAATTAGATCCACTCTGGGGCTGCTGGAAGAAGCCTGATCATGAGAAAACTGTATGAGGGGTGGGGAGGTAGGGAAGGGGGGTTTAAGGCCATAATGAAGCCAAGAGGTTTATATATTTTCACAGCTAACCAGGGGAGAGAAACATGACACATTTTGCCTCTTGCTGACATTAATGGTGTGAGCAGCGTTTTCAGCCAAGCCTTACCGCAGCAGACACTTGTTATGTGAGAGGTCATTAGCAGCATCTACATGGATGCGCATGTAGATGCTGACAGAAGACGCGGCAGCATAGGGGTCAGGTTACAACCCGCTGCCTTATTATGTCACATTGAACGAACCTCCCATTCATTCTGAAAGCCCATCGTCGAATTGACATGTTGTTCATGTCGTAAATTATGTACAGCGGAGCAGCAGGAAAACTGCCACTCATGTCCCCCCTCTCTGTGTGCATGTAGCTAGAGAGTCTCTGCTCTATATCATTACAGTCAGTCTGGACTGCATCCCAAAAATAAAGCAATTATGGTTGATCTGTATGTTGTTTGGGGCTTTAAAAGACACTGTCTGAGCCATCAGGCTAATACTAGAGCTGGATGTCTGTAAAGAGCTTTGGTCTCTGCATCCTTCGCACTCCCTGCCGGCCTGATGAGCAGATGGGTCAGTGATTGTGTAGTTGGGGCTTGGTTGGCCCCTTCTGTTCTCTGTGAGGGTCCACTCGTGGGATCAAAACCCAGGAGACTTGAAGTAGAGTCGCTGGGTCACAAGGTTCGCAGTCCTACAAGCTGAACAGAAACATTACTTCAAATCCAGAATGTGTAAACAAGCCCCACACAGGTACAGCACTATGCAGCAATCCTTTCCTCATATTTTGCTTCAAAGGACTGGGGCTTCCTGGTTTGACATATTAGTTATATACGATTCTGAAAGTCTTTCACTGTTTTTCTTTCAGATTGATCGCTTGTGCCAAAGGAAATCTTTTTTTTTTAATCATAACTTATCTTTATTTGAATCTTAGCTTATCTTTTTATTTTCTCATTTTACAACCACATCAATACTTTATTGGGATTTGATGTGAGAGGCTCACACAAAGGAAAGCAAAAATATGGCCAGTCAAGAGGATATGTCAAATGCGTTTTAATGTTTTACCAATAGAAATCTAAAAGCGTTTATTTATTTATTTATTTATTTATTTATTTATTTATTTATTTATTTATTTATTTATTTATTTTTTGGTATTTGTCAAATGTTTCTACAAACTTAGTAGTATGTGTACAGATACAATTTTTCATCCTTTTCTTGTGCAAAATGTCCATCAAACTCAGGGAGGCTACATGTGATTGCTGGCAATTTCCTTGATTATTTAAAGAATCCTTTTTTTTCCACAATGCTGTCCAGATGTTCCAGTGTAGTCAACATTTAGGCTGTTTAGTCTTTTAAACTGTCTGACGTCTGATGCTGCTACCCTGACAGATGGTGGCCAAAGATGTTGCACTCTCCACAACAAACTCATAGAATATATGAAGTATCTTGTTGCAAACGTTTAAGGACCTAAGCTTAATCAAGAAGCAAAATCAGTCCTGTCCCTTCTTGTGGATGGCTTCAGTGTTGCATATGCAGTTCAAGTTGTTGTCAAGGTGAATGCTGATGTATATGTGATTCTCCACCATATCCACTTCTTCTCCGATGATGGAAATATTGTTTGCTCAAACCCTGTACCCCTTGAAATCTACAGTCATATTCAGTAAATTAGATTATATGTCCCGATGAGTTTTATTTGTTAGATTAAAAGCTTTTTTTAAAGATTATCTTTAAACAAGTATCCAACATATTTTTCAGTAAGACCACCTTTCTGCTTTCAAAAATATTTTTTCTTGGTCTTATGTAATATTCTAATTTTAAATATAATTAGTTGTCATGATAAACAAGAGAAATAAATGTGTTAAAACATCAATCTTTTGATGAGCTGTGGTGGCGTAGGGATTAAGGCACAACCCCACATATGGAGGTCTTAGTCCTCCATGTAGCTGTTGTAGGTTCAATTCCCAGCCTTGGCGACCTTTGCTGCATGTCTTCCCCCTCTCTCATTGCCCACTTTCCTGTCAGTTAGCTATCAAAAAAAAACCAATAAAACCTTTAAAAAAACACAAAAATCTTTAACTAATTAATCTATAAAGTGTGTCTCACTTGGCGACGGAGTGACTGAAATAACCTCACTTGTTTTGTTTGCATTCAGGGTGAAAACATTTCCACACCATGACACACAGTGATTCACCCTGGGAAATCACCAGTCAGGTGTTGCACAATAATACTACATTGACTGGATCATGCATGGCAACAGTGGGCCGAATGTGTTGGATTCTGCAATTTTCCTGGAGGGCCTACATCAGGCAGCATGATGTGTCCCCTCATTAACAGGAAAATTAACAAAAGAGTTTCCACTCATCTTTAATAAGCTGGAAGCAGACCTGATCTTTTATCACTCCAGACAAGCTGTTCGGGAGGGTTACATTATTGAAGTGATATTTTTCTTGCCACGTCATGTGGAAATTTAGTCAAATCATCTTCAGCTGCTATTGCAGTCCATTAACTCCATTGTGAAGATACATAATTGATGCAGCCTTTGGGTAGAGCTTAATCAAATGGAGAGTGCTCCACACTCCGCCACCACCACCACCTGAAAAGTGAGAGACACAATGCTCCACAATGTAGTTTGCATGGCGAGACTATAATTCACATTTTGAATTGATTTATCACCCTTTGACTTTACCGCATAGTGTCCAGAGAAAGACGTGCAGTATTTACGTACTTGAGGGTGGAGTCGTGTGACAGAGTTGCAGAACGGAAGTGAATTGGAATCAATACCCAGAAAGAAAAGGCACATGAATCATTCTAGATACAAGTATTTCTGAGACATCTCCATCCTTAACAAATGTAACACTTTCCTTAAAAACTGGCTCTACTGGAAAAGTTCTGTTGAAACCAGATATTTACATAGTAGGTAAAAAAAAGACTGGGATGCACAGCGGCGCAGTTGGTAGCCCTGTGCCATGCAGCAAGAGGGTCCAGCGTCCAAATTCAGTGTTTGTACTACATGTCTTTGTGGTGACCCTTCACAAACTGGTCCTATCTAATATTCACTAACATTACTATGCCTTTAAATAATTCAGCAAAGACCAATGTCACAGCTTCATAAGCTTCTGATATCATATCTGCGTTTTTTCAAGGCACCATGCACTCTATATATACAGCTTGCTTTTGTCATATTAAGGAAAAAACAAAATAAATCGATCAAGATCACAGGGGAAAAAAATTGGAATAACTTCCACATGCGTAGTACTTCCAATTATATACATATATGCACAACATTTGGGGAAGGAAGGAGGTAAATAGTTGCAAAAATAAACCATTTTGTTGCAAGTCACCCCCCATAAAAAAGGAAAAAGACTTTGTGAAAGGTGTCAATATCCACAAGAGTCTATGAAGAAGGCTTCCCTCCAAACACAACACAAAAAGCAAGATTTCAGTTTACAGATGTAATTTTAAGACAAAAACATGTCCTCTGATCTGATAACAGATGAAACAAAATAAAGTGTTTTGCCATAATGACCATCATTACAGGGGTGGCAGCATCATGTTGTTTGGCTGGAGGGACAAAATAGAATAGATAATCAGAAAACGATGTTATTTGAAGCAGCATGTCATGATATCAGCCACGAAAATAGAGCTTGGACATAAATGGTTCTTCCAAACGGACAACTCAAATCAAATACAGGTAAATTAGTTACAGAGTGGCTTAGGGAAAACAAAGTCAATGTTTTGGAGTGGCCATCAAACAGTTCTAATCTTAGTCAACAAGAAAATAAGTGGGCTAAAATGGCAACCTTCAGTAAGAGGAGTTCTGTTAGGAAGAATGGCTCGTTTCTGTAAACTATTGCAAGGAATTTATATCTAATACCTAGCTCCAAATATATGTTGCTAAATGCAATTTACATTATTTCTAAAAATGCAACACACATGAGGAAAATGTACTCCGTAGTTAAAATAAGAAGAGTATATGACCCTTAAAGCCCAATGTAAAACAGAAAATACTATAAGAATAGTTTAATTTCTAAAAATTATAATGTTTTCAAATTACCTTAGGTATCTTACATAAAAGAGATAAAGTACAACCACAAGCACATAATGCAGCTGCTGGTTCTACCTACCAATTTAAAGCTTATTTTCCTCTCTGAATCCTTTTGAGGACACATTTCTTTCCCTTCGCCCCTCTCTCTCTGACGTGCAAATTTGTGACTGTAAGTCAATCATTTATTCATCTCTGTGTACTTTGCTTTTCTTTTGCTTTAGGAATTTGCTTTGTTGGGAAATAACAGTGGAAGGGATGTGGGATGTGTGTGATTGCAATTGCTATGCCTCTTGAAATAAAAGACTCGGCTCTCAGGTTACATTTCAAAGCCAGACACCACTTAGACATCTCTCCCCGCTTGGGTTAAAGCCAATGGTGAGATGCCGTGGTTTAAATGCTCTTGGCTTTTGTTTGTACTCTCAACCTGAGCTTTGATTCACCTGGAAAAAAAAAGAAAAGAAAAAGAAATATGCTGCTTATTTCTCTTACAAGTACAGGTTTTTGATCCTCTGTGCAGCCAAGGCAGAACAGATTTTCAACATATTTACAAGGTGTACACCAGTTCCCGTGCATATTTTCTTCATGGAGGCATTTCAGTGACAGCGGAAAATGTAAAAAAGATTAGAGCACCTCCTCGGCTGAAAATATTTAAGAGGTGTCTTCAAACCCCAGCAGTCGATTAAACCCACAAATTCAGACTTGCACATTTTGGATAATTATTGACTGGAAACTCAAATTTTGCACACGACGGAGAAAACGGATGGCGAAAACGGGGTGGGAAAAAGAGTTGAAAATCCCTCAGCCAGTGATGTCTCAGATGAGTGAAGATAAAGGAGGTGACTGAGCTAATTGTGAACCGTCAGAATTCATCTCTCTAATGACTGTCAAATGAGCAAATTTTCAAATGTATTCTCTCCTCCCACCCAACTCCCTCGTCACAGGGGTGAACATGCCGAGATAGGAATAAATACCAGGAGACACTAATGTGATGAGAATGATGCCTGGTCTCTTCCGCTGATTAAAAATGCAGTAACACACACACAGACACAGGCAGAGAGGGATCAGCCTATAAACAGGGCAAAGTGCAGCTCTGAGTATCAACAGATAAGAATTCAAACCCAGTGATCTCAGACTAATTTACAACAGCGGATATGAGTATTGAAGACGGCAACATTTTCCTGGGCAAATATATTTCTGATGAACGAATTGTTATGAAATTAAATCCTAAATTAAGCTTTGTGTAATAAATTGGAGTTAAAATAAGAAGTATTGAACACATGCAGGACAAACAACCAGAAAATAACTGAACTCTCAGTAGTTAGAAAGCCTTCCTGCATCTTCAAATACATAGAAAAAAAGGTTTCTCATTTGTAAGGTACCTCATAAGAAGCAATCCGTGATTACTAAGAGCAAAGACATTTGCAATCTTATTGCAAAACACTCCAGATGGTCCTGTGAGGATTTCTTACAAAGTAGTCAAAAGGACAATCAAAAGTTGTTCAAGAGCCATGGGCCACACACTCTGTGCTTCAAAAAGCCTTTATGATTTGTCACAACACAGGACTCCACTTTAGAAGGGATAAAAAAATCAGGTTGTAGCGCATTTAAAGTTTGATGCTGAACATTCTGATAAATTAATAAAATGCAGAGAGTACATAGTCTGGTCAGATGAAGCCAAAAAATGATTTCTGCATATCACCTCAAAACCACCACACAACAGATAAGTTTGTGGATGGGAAGATAGTGGTTTGGGTCTATATTTCAATATAGGGTACATGACATGAAATAAATAAATAAATTTTAAAAAATGGTTGGCTGGGAAATGGAACTGAAAATCTCCAAATTAATCTAAAGAAGCAACAAGGCCAGATTTTTACTAGACAGACAGTGATGCCCAACAAACAGTCAAGGAGCAGGAGGCAAATGAAGATGCTGTGGTTGCCTAGACAACCATCTGTCCTGAAGTGAGAATCTCTAGAATGGACTGTAGAGTGCATGCAATGTGCCACCAGAACACGTAGGATCGAAGAATGGTAAAGGAATGAAGCAAGGAGACGTGTTGAAGTTGCCATGACCACAAAAAGCCTTTTCTAAGTACTGAATACATTTAAAATGTGTTTGTCAAAATGCTCTGGTAAAACTAACTGGCCTGTTTTCTTGAGATCAGAAAAGGAGAAAAGTGCTGCGAATTATAAAAGCCTCATGGCGAGCTTTAGAGTACAAGATACAGCAGAGAAGAAAAATAAGAGAACTGAAGAGTGCCTTTATGCACCCCATGTTATATCAGGCTTCAGCTGGTCACTGACGGGAAGCAGATAAGGTTTCACTCAGGCTGCACTTGGATAATTGGACATTTATGGAGAGATAGGAGAGCCTGAGGCCCAGGAGCCATGAAACAGGGCTAATCTAGACTCAGCATCAGTAAATTGTCTGTGAAAGAGCGCATCAGGAGCTCTGACAAGATAAAGAAGGCTTTCCTCAAAGGCGGAGCCGGACCAAAGTGACATGAAACTCAGACAGAAGAAAGTCTGAGCCTTTGGAGCAGGGACTTTTACATGTCACACGAGACGCACGTTGAAATGCGCCTTCCTCAGAGCTGCAGTGTCACCTTGTCATCAAAATTAGGTCATGCAGTCCTGTAATTCTTTTGACAGTGAGGACAGTTGCGACAGCTGTGTAAGTAGACAGCGCTTAAGAGCAAGAACTTTTCCGGCGAGGCGGTTTACATTTTTAAAGAGTCAGTAAAACCTATTGTTCGCCTCAAACGCAGTGGAAATATGGCAGACCACGCTAACGTATAATTAAACCACAGCACTGCCCAGGATACTTTTTAAGCTATTGCAAGGATATTAGCTTTCCTCTTAGTCACAATAATAGTGAAAATGTATCTTGAATGCATTTCAAATAATAACTGAGGTAATACATATTTCTATATTTCCTAAAATACAGAAAGATGCCCAAGAAATGTAAACGTGTAAGTAATTTAGTGCATTGAACATACATTGCAGGTGAAGTATCTACCAATCAATTCTTTGTAGTTAAAATTAAAATTTCAGATATCTTTACTAGCCTGGAAGGAGGGATTGCAAAAGAATCCAATCTCACAAGACAATGGTTTTGAGGTTGTTTGTTTACAAAGTTATTCTAAACAAAGGAAGAATGTGTGGAAAAGTGCTACATGCCCACTATTAACAGAACTTAATGCTCCATATGTGGGTCTTGCAAACTTACAAAAAAAAAAAAAAAGAGAGAGAAAAAAAAAGAAAAAATACCAGGAGATTTTAAATAGAAAAAACCCTGTAACTCCACTAGAAAACCAAAGTTGACTCATCTCTGGGGTCTCATCATCGGGTCAGGTTTACGCAGAAATGTTTCAGTGGACACAATCAACCATTTTATTACTTCCACCTTTGCTCTCTGGCCTAAATACAGAGGAAGATCTGCGGAGTGAGATGAAGAGTTGGTATAAGAGTGGACTCTGGATGATCTCAGGAGTACGAAAAGGAATGGTTATAAGTCCCTTGACTTATAACTTATAACTCACATGAAATGTGGGAGAAGAATAAGGCCTCTTTGCTTAAAAATTGATCTTTGAAAAGGGATTGGTGCAAAATGTGAGCAGCAGGCTTACTAATAAGTAGCACAAGTGATCTTGTTAAACTTATTACTTAAACTGGAGGCTTGACTTTTGTAATATTTCAAAGCGGAATGATCAAACTGGAATAAAAGACAGGTTTATTTTAAATCTGTTACTTGTCCTTACCAGAGTTGCAAAAAAAGTGTGGGAAGTGCTGTATTTGTTACTCATCGTTAATTTCATGTTAAAATGAATCCTGCTAAATTCTTAATAAACACCCCAAATCTTTCCCATACATTTGCATTTACGTTGTTTAGTCTCTAAAGCTGTTGCTCGGTAAAAAGTAATGAGCCTACATAATGCCCTTATATTTAATGTTTTGAGAACAGTTTTTCTTTGCTTTCTCAAATAAAATGGGGACACAGGAGTCATTTTTTTTTATTCAGAGGTATTACTTATGAGACACTAGCACAGCCATTAGGTGATAAATCGGCTTGCCGTGGCCATATAATCAGAGATAATAGTTGCGGAAGAAAGACTGACAGTTAAAAACATAAGTTCTCCTGCTTGCTCTCAGTCCTGTGATTAGCTTCCTTCCTTTGATGTATTTCCCATTTGATTCGCCCAGGAAACTGCTGCCTACAGAGCAGGTGCATACTGAGCAGGTGGACTATTACGTAGGAGCCTTGAGAGACTGGGGCTGACGGAGTCCATGCTTCATTTTATTTTAGGTTGGATGAAAACCGCTCTTGGATCAGCCTTTCTAATATTCCTCTGTTTTTGTTTCATACCCACATTCCAAGAGCCGTTGCTTGAGCTGTTTAGCAGGTCTGTTCTTTTTGCTGAGCTGCAAATCTAAACTCTGCTCAGCCCCCACTGATTACTTGCACACAGACTCTGACACAGGCAATTAATTTGCCAGGGGAGAGGCTAGTCTTAATTGGGTATAAGTGGGATTTTTCTTGGCTGTGTGCAACAAAAAATGACAGACTGTGTGCATGAGAAGTGAAGACCATCTGGTCCCTCAGGAGCTACGAGAGATGCCAGACAAATGGAAAGAGAAACAACAGAAAACCCGTGTGGGTACGGATAATGTTCCTTCCCTCCTCCTCGCTTGTTCTCTCTCTTTGAGTCTCACAAACACACAAGAAAGGAGTCACAATCATTTGGTCATATTTCATGTGCCTGTGTAACAGCCTCAAGGGGATGTACAGAAGCAGAATAAACGGAAGTGTTTCAATCGTGGCATATTTACACATGATCAATACTGAAAATACCAACATAATACTGGAAGGCACAAGCAGGTAAAAAAATGTGGTTAATGTGTATAAAGTGAATGACGGGCTGTTAATACATGGAGCATACTTACTTCACACACTGCGACTTCCAAAAGTAGTCAGATGCTTTCATATTTTCCACTTTCATATTCGTGTTGCAATCAGTTATTTTATTGGGATTTTATGTGATAGAGCAACACAAAGTATAATACATAACTGGGAAGTAGAAGGGAGAAGATATATGGTTTCCAAGATGTTCATCTAATTAGTAAATAATACGATCCACCTGTGTGTGGTTTAATCTCAGAATAAATCCATCTGTTCTGTGAAGGCCTCAGAGAACACGAGGGAACAAAACGCATCATAAAGACCAAGGACCAAGGGATAAAATTGCAGAGAAGTTTAAACCAGCCTTGGGTAGAAAATAAAATATATATCCTCTTATTTCATAAAATTTCACAGAGCTCATTTCAATCCATTTGTCGAAAATGGAAAATGTATGGCACAAACTGAAAGCCCACATGACTGTCCCCCCCTAGAACTGACATGCAAGGAGAGGTTTGTTTAGAAACATGACCACATAGTTCATTATAACTGTGGAGGAGCAACATCCATCGATGCAGCTACTGTTTCTGATGTTTACAGAAATCCTTAAAAAGTCAATTTGCAATTTGCCACAGGAAACAGAAAACAGTGAGAAAAGCATGTATTGGTCAGATGAGACCGTAACTCTTTGGACGACAAGCAAAATGGAATGAGCGGCAAAAAATACTGAAAACAGTTCCCCAAACATAGTGGTGGTAGCATCATGCTGGGGGGATGCAGGAGCATGGAAGCCAGGCAACTTCAATCAAAATACGTATGTATTAGCAAAATATGGATGGAATTGCTGTATTTAAAAGAATAGACAATGTTAAAGTGATATAAAACAAACAAAAAAGACTTGCGGGCATTTTTTTCTGAGGTCTTTCTTGTAAAACATTGCAAAAACCATGAATCACTTTCCTTCCATTTCATTTTACTTGTTGGTCTATCACATAATGTCCCCCCCCAAAAAAAAACAAATACAGAATTTGTGTCTGACATGGCAAAATCTGGAAAAAGACTGAGGGGTTTTCAAGTCACCGTGGGTGATTGGCGGTGATACCTTAAAGAAGAACATTTGATAAAGATGGATGAGGCTGCAAGAAGACAATATGAGTAAAAAAAATGATTGTGCTGGAGAACCTCTCTTCGTCAGGTTTTGTTTCTGCTCAGTGAGCTCACTAATATGTCCCACTGTGAGCTGAGACTGTCAAGCAGCACGTAGGAAATCCATCAGCTTTCAGAAACAAACACCACAGCTCTTGCTTGTACTTATCCATTCCCTAGTTTAAACCGTTTTGCGAGATGCCCAGCTAAAACACACAGCAGCGTGTGTCCAGGGGGACTCTCCTGTGCACATGCATGAAACAAGATTATGATGTTGTCCAATATCATTGTATAAACAATAACAAAATGATTTTATTACATGTTGGTAATTTGACAGACATCACAACATACTTGCATGATTGCTCCGATGTGACTGTTTCCCACACTTTAATTAGGCAAAATAAACCCAGTACAAAACTATATAAAACAAACATGCTTCCAGTTACACCTTAAAGCCATATTCCATAATCTAACGAAATTCACATCTGGTAAAGATAAAAAAAAGAATAAAAAAAACCGCAGAAGGACGGATGCAGAAGCTCATCATTATTTTCTGAATTTATTTTTCTTATGATATTTTTGTTTGTTTGTTTGTTTAGTTTACATCAAATAGAACAGACATACATTGGCACATGCAAAGTGGACACTTTGTGGTGCTTTTTACCATCCAAATCCAACTGAACAAAGACTGGATATCTATTTCTGTGCTCTTCAAACATGAAAATACTCTCAAATATTTACAAAAAAAATATACTCACAATGCCCATCACTCGGTAAAAATCATCTGGGACTGAGTTGAGTTGACGTTGACAAATCAAAATGCTATGTGTGGCAGAGATCGCTGTTCAAGGTAATTAAATCAACTCCAAGAGAAAAAAGAGGCACAGAAGAAAAATCACTTAAACAATACAAAACAGAAATCAGATAATGGACACCCCAAGAGAATATGGCTTTAATGACATTTGAAAAAAGAAAATTTCTTGAAGCAGATCAACGGTCCATTTTTATGTGCTTGTCCTCTTTCACAGTGACCCCCTTTTTCAGCAGGCAATGCGTTCCCCGTCAGACAAAGAGAAGAGGGCCACATCACAAGTTTACAACCTGCGGTTTGGTTCCGACACAGTTACACAGGCCCAGCGTTCGGTTCGTATCTCTTAGGACTCATGCATCATGTCTGAATGAAGGTTGGATGCCATCCACAGTCCTGGAGTGCATAGGTACCGCAGGTGGTGCTGGGATGCCTGCGCTCTCTGTCTGTCTTTCTTTCTCGGATCCTACAGCTTTCTTTGCTTTAATTTTTTTTTTTTTTCTGATCACAAACAGAGGACAAAGTGTTTATAAGCAGATCAGATCCTGAGGTTGTTGTAGCTCACATAGGTTTTCTTTGTGGCTTGACCTGCGAAAATAAGATCATAAAAAAATAGATTTATTTTGAGATCTCGCACGAAGCAAAACGCAGAAAGGAATGGCTCTCGCAATAGTAAACAGACATCATTCACTTTGGCGAACTCTTTCTGCTGTGCAGTGAATTCCTATCACCAGCTGTGTGCAATCAGTTGCAATATTTTCTGGACTAGCATATCATTTCAGTGTTCACTCCCTGCATGGAAAGATTCAGCTTCTATTTTCAGATGTTAACTAGTGATAGAAATCACAAACAACACTAAAGTGGGCACCAAACAAATGCTAGGGCATGCAATGTGATCCCAGTCTCCATTACCATGGAAACGCATCAGAACATGGCTGAGCGCCCAGATGCCGTTTGTGTTTGTGTGTCCTGCTGCATAGCTTTCATAATGAGAACCAATTTGAGTTTCAGCCCTTGAGAGCGGAAGCATATTTTGTTTTATCGTTTCAGGTCATTCAAGCTCACTGTGACCTTTTTAAGAAATTAGTGCTGTCTAAAAGTTGATTCTAAGGTTATGTATTGTTTCCAGTTTGAGCTCTTATGTCCCCTTTGATGCTGCACAACAGTGACTCACAAGCTTCAGGTTGTTGCAGCCAACCAGCTCCAGTGAGGGAGTTTTTCATCAGGGGTTGAAGGTGAGCTTATGGAGACCAATTACCATTGAAAAATGTTGTGAGCGCCATGTTTAAAACTACTGGTTCTGTTGGTTATCTTAAGTCAAAGAGTTGATCAAAATTTAGTTGCTATACTTCTGTTTTTTGTTTTGTTTTATAATGTCTGATCTTGCCACTCCAGGGATAACACATGGAGAAACTGTTCGTTTATATTTGCCATGCCAGATTAGCACTACAAAAAAGATATCTAAAGAAAGAATTTTAACTGCAGTATTGATTTTATTAAATCAAGGCTGTAGCATCAGAGCAGGCAACCATATTGAGGAAATAGTAACCAGTGTTTGTATGACCTTCCACCATTTGGTTTATTTGTATTTAAGGCCATATCTTATTATAATGTAGTTCTTAAAAAGACATTAGAATGCGATAATATGAATTTCCTGAAAATGGTAAATGTTTATTTTACCATTCACATTGGTAGATCTCTACAATTAATTAACACAATACATTATTTAATACTTTAATAACACTGAACAGTGATAAAGCAGATACAGCAGCCTTTTACACGTTGTGCTGTTTCTGCAATCAAAGGATTTTACAAATAAACTATTACTTTGTGCATTTTTATCAAAAGGCGCTGACTCTTAGGATAATCAACAAGCATTATTCATTATTTGAAATCTGTACCTCAACAAACAAAAATGTGTTACCTGTTTTATTAATTGGTTACAACTACAGCTACACCTAAATGTAGTGTTACACCTTTACATTTATGCAGATAACATAAGATTCCTCGGGAGCGATGAACTCGCCTGTCTTCAAGCTGATTTAATATGGAAGACAAACTTCTAGAAGGTTGACAACAAAAGGTTTTTAACTGTCAAAGGAGGCGAAGCTGTACTCAAAGTGATCAAACGTAGCGCTTGAGCTTAGTCTTTCTTACAGTACACGTACATGTAGTAGTCTTCAGCTCCTTGTCAGAATAAAAGCAAAAGCCTGTAACCAGTTGCTACAAGACACACTGACATTTAATTCCTGGAAATAGACATGAAAGATCAAGGTGGCTTTTAGTTTTCATGAAAGGCAAATGTCAACTCAAAAATATTTAAAATAAATAAATGATAAATCGGAATTATTTTTTCATTTTTGCACGTTGGAGATGTTTGATCGTGTGTTGGGAAAGGGATGTGGGGGGCAGGAGAACAGACTGAAATTTGAGAAAACTGGGGCAGAATCTATTATTTATGTGAGAAAATTGACTGTAAATCTAATCAGCAGGTCAGCAATGCAAAGATACAAAACCTTTAAAAGTTTTCAGATTTTTATATATACCGGCATATTGAGAGAGAGAGAGAGAGAGAGAAAGAGAGAGTGAGAGAGTCTGAAAAGTGTGGGTTGTATTCAATAGTTTGCTAGCACCGATTTTTGTCTCACAATATGTTTTTTTGTAC
>CAEGAF010106253.1:0-17691 GCA_903067075.1 Micropoecilia bifurca
TGTGTGTGTGTGTGTGTGTGTGTGTGTGTGTGTGTGTGTGTGTGTGTGTGTGTGTGTGTGTGTGTGTGTGAGATTAATCATCTTCAGAAAACTTGAAATGGGAAATCTTTTCTTAGTAACATTATACTTTGTTAAATTGTCTCATGCAATTTTAACACAATGTCTCCAAGTGCAGATTTAATGCTCTGGCTGCAGAAGTCTGAAATATGTTAATGGAAAAACATTTTAATTGCAAACCACAACTGAGAGACTTTGAGTAACATGGGCTGCCAATTAAGAGCTTTTAACACACATTCGCAGATCTCTCTACGCTCTGAGTTTTCATTATGTTAACGAGAGGTCATGCGCGATTACACCGACAAGGGTCTTGGTTAGGCAGCTGATGGGAAAAGAAAGGCTTTAATGGAACACTTGTCTCCTCTGCGCAAATCCCACATTGGTGAAGATTTTTTTGTGTAATGAGAAGGATCAAATCAGGGTAATCATCTTTCATGTTCATGTTCAGTCTTCCTTCCACTCAGGCTGTTTGATGAGCCTACACTTCACATCGACCTGATTAAATGACATACACTCTTCATGCTGAAACACTCAGATATGGCGCTTAAAGTGCTGATTAAAAGACTGCATACAACGTCACACATGTGTGTTATTTAAAAAAAAAAAAACAGAAAACAAAAAAACTGTAAAGCCCGGGGATGTCCGGATGTGATGCCAGGTGTAGGCTCAGGTTTTTTTAAGACTTCTGGAAATCTCACTACTGACAGTTCTGATGAGCTGTTACCTCAAACAGACCGTGCAAAGCTGAGATCATTAAACTAGTTTTTTTTATTGCAGGTAAAATACTGTTAACTCATAACATCTCAAAACATCCATACTTCAAAAATCTAAAAAAAAAATCCCCTCTTGCAATATTTTGTTAGGAAATGTTTTAATGGGTAATAACTTAAGAGACAGTTGTTTAAAGTAGTAAAGACCCCAGATTGTTTTGTTGTATTTAATTCTTGTTCTTTTACACAGCCAGACATTAGATATTAAATCTGTATTCATTCAAACAGTTTGCACTTAAATTATAATTATCACAGAAAGTAAAGGAATCATTAACAACTCTAATAAGAGTATAATTGGGAGAAAATACATAAATGTATATCTTCTAACATCAGTGCTACTCAAAGAACCCAAATTACAACCAATGAAAATAACTCAAAGCAGGGCATCATTTAGTGATGACATCTAAACAACTTTTACTGATTATATCTGTTTTATTTAATGAAAGAGGCATCATCATTCATGAAGCATAGGGTGGGTTTATTTATATTGTTGATTTTCTACCCATAACACTTTGAAGAATTTAGAAGAAACAGGAAAAATAAAAATTAAATGAAATAGCAAAATTCTACTTCATCTTAACTTGCTATTTATCAGTATATGCTCCAACAGTAAAACAAATCCCTACCAAACCCACAATGGTCCTCTATTCAGGGTTCAATCAGGCATAATAGAGCTTCTGCTGTGTTCATTCATTATCTACAGACACATCATTAAATTGAACAACATAATTATTTACTCCTGCAAAAAATAGATAAGTTCCTGTTTGTGTATTTTAATGATTGACCCAAAGAGATGTTCAGATTATGCAGCAATCTGGATAATGTTGGTTGGTTTTCTTTATTTGAGCTGAAAACGGGCCGTCACAATACATGAGCAGCTGGCAAGAGATGGCTGTGTGCAGCATTAAATGCCTGAGGCAGCTGCAACATGCTTTACAACATTAAGGGAATATAAACAATTTAAGATCAAACATGATTAAGAATTGAGAAGCAAAGACACAATATAACACAGACAATTTCATTGCATGGTTTGAGTCCTTTGCTAATATTTGGTAGAAACCTTCCTTCTCTGTAAGGATGCAGTGTGTGTGCTACTCTGTGTGTCCAGGGTGGTGGTTACCTGTCTGACTGATGGCAACTCTCTGTCTGGACCTGGACAGCCTGTGAAGTCTACTTCCTCTCTGTCTGTTCTGGCTTTCATCCTCCTCTGTTTTCTCACTTTGCTGCAGTGCCTCTGGGTCCTCTTTCTGGCCCTGTGATAGCTCTGTGCTTTGCTTACTGACTGAAACAACACTCTGTTCACCAAACGCAGTGGCTAACTCCTGAGATGGAGTGGCTGATCTCTCTGTACCAGGATCAACTCTAGGAGAGGATACATGGTTCTCTTTCGGCAGGTTTCCTTCATCCTCAAAAAGTTCCGGAGTATAGAAAACACTCTCGTCTTTGTCAACATCTGAAGACTTTTCTGGTACTGGTGATTCACTTTTAAAGCCAGGAAGGGTGGTAATTGTGGACACCCCCGGAGCATCAGTATTTTCACTGAGACAGTTTCCATCCCTTTGTTTAGTGCGCAATGTTTCTAGATTCACTGGTGGAGAAGAAATCTGCAGGGCCCCAGCCCGGACAGAGCAGTTCGCTGGTTTTGCTTTAAAGATGGGCGTCTTAAGGTTGGTGTTTGTAGGGTTGATGGTGAAAATGTGATACAAATGCTGGGTTGAGAGTTGCTTAGCAGGAGCACTTTGCAGTCCCTTCAGCGTCTCTGTGCAAACAAAGAACAATTTCAAATCAGTTCACAGACCACTTGTTTTACTTTTTAACTAGACAGAGTGTCATGACTGGGAGATAAAGATCCAATGTGGGCATATGCTCAATATAATCCAAACAAAGGTCAATGGGAATTAATTAAAAGCAACAGTCCAACATCTGCTCATCAGCTCGCTGCACCGCCACTCAGGCACGCAAAAGACCTTACAGTAATGAGGGGAGCGACTCTACCTACCCTATGCAACTCCCCACACCCTTTACTATACTCCCCCACCCCAATTCTGAGGGAGCCGGAGGGGTAGAAGGAGGTGGGCTGCTGTCTTTCTACCATTTCATTCACAACACTGAAATAGTCAAACTGCTTAACCTCCAAATGAACCCAAAGACAATAGGTGCTCACCAAGGCAATGTGCAAACACGCCACCTCGATGCATTTTCTGCTGCTGATGTCATCCCCACACATATCCTGAGTGTAAAAATGGTTGAAATGGAATAATAGCTGTTTCTGTACAAAACCTACAGTAGTTACATTGGTCCAACTAGAACAAAAATATCCAAAACAGTAAAAGTGTCCTTTACTTATTTTCTGTGAAATAAAACCTATAAAACATAGGCCTGTAGGTGTTTTAGTCTTTTACTGAGTATGAAAGTATCAGTCTGATACTTCTATTCAGTTTCACACTGAATAGACATAGAATCTATTTGTTTTTATTTCTTAAAATAAAGATAATGAAAAACAAAAATTATTACAGAGCATCAAACTGAAGTCGGCAAACATTTGCTGTTTTTAAGGTATTTCAATCAGTCTTGATTGACCATATACTTTTTCATTTTCAAACAGGCACATCTTGGGCCACCTTTTGTGTTGACAAAGTGAGAAATACCATAAGTGCTTTCCTGTTTAACAAAGACCAAATAGATCCTAGAGAACAGCAATATGCATCCATCTATACCTGATCTCCAGCTGTCACTGGGTAACAATGACAGCTGGAACAGTCCAACATCTGCTCATCAGCTTGCTGCAGCACCACTCAGGCATGCAAAAGACCTTACAGTAATCAGGCTAGCTACTCAACCTAGCCTATGCTACCCCCCAAATCTGAGTGAACTGGAGGCATAGGTCACCAGTCCATCACAGGGCAACACAGAGACACACAGGACACACAATCATGTACATACACACTCACACCTAAAGACCAAAATAATGACACCAGTTAATCCAACATGAATATTTTTGGACCATGAGGGACAACAGTAGTACACAGAAAGGTGCAAGCACATTACATAGAGAATGTAGGAAGGACCTCACTGCTATTTGACTCCTACAACCCTGCAAGGCAACTGCTGCTGTGCAATCTGTAGTCGGCTTTCTATGCGCTAAATTCTAAGTAACAAAAAATTATAACTACCAGAGAAAACTGCTTTCTTAAATTCCAAAGCATTTCTTTAAAGTTAAATTAGAAAAAAAACATACAAAAGTATTCATCAGTTCAAGCTTATAAAGGATTGATTTTTCTAAATTGTATGTGTTGGGGGGTGAAGGTGTACAACGGGCGACAATCTAACAAAAGATCTTACAGAAGACACAGAAAAAGATTTAAACAAAAAAAAGCTCAATTCATCTGTGCGGTTTGTTTTTGTAAAATAGCAGTGCATCTGAAAGATAGGAGATGGAACAAAACAAAATTTATCCACTACTAGATCAATAAAATTACAAAAGAAAAAAGAAGCTCCTGCTCCAACCAGTTTGCTTCAGTCTGAGTTCCCAGAATGAATAAATTTTTTTTAGCTAAATTAAACAAACAGTACCGCTTTAATCTTTAAATATTGTACACGCCAATCTGTAGTGTCCATTCAAGGTTAATGTGGTGTACACGATCGGCATTCTGGACCCGTTTAAAGAGTTGCTGAGAGTTTGGAGTACGTACTTACGCAAACTGATAAAGATAGAAATATGATAACGCTGAACCATTAGAGTATGAATTACATGGTCTTTTTTAAGTTGTTCTGAAACCGTAGCGTATGAGATCATGTAGTACAATATTATGTATTATGAAAAATTCATAATACAATTTTTCCAGTATGATATAACCTGAAAACATCATGCTAAATATCCAAAACAGTACCGGATGTTTCCAGGTTACATCAGACATGGAAATTTGGAAAAATTGTAAATTATATTTGGCACCTTAAGTATTCTAAAAGACTTTTACAGCTCTAAACATCCCAACATGAACCAATGTGTGAATCTCATCACAAATTCTTCAGCACATCTTGATATTGAATCTGTGTATCCTCTTTTCCAATCCTTATATTGCTTTCCATTAGTTAATGTCGTTTCATACCTTTATAGTTATTCAGTTAATTGGTTCCTTTATTTATATGTGTTATGTAAAAGTGGCCAAGTCATCTTACTTTAATCATATCAGACATGATGGAACTTCAGATACAAGATAAAAAAACACAGCAGTAATCCTGGTACAAATGTTGGGTGTGTAAATGCCTCATCCTGCCGTTTAAAATGGAATCTAATCAGGTATGTCGTTTGCTCTAAATCAGTAGATAAGTTTCATATGTAAAGTTTGGTTTGGTTTTGACAATAAATAAGCATGAATTAAGACTTAAAATCTAACGGTAAAGAAATATTTTATGTTTCCTCACCTGTTGTGTTATGGTGTTCAGTTTTCAGCTGTGTGATTGTGTTCTGCTGGGAATAAGAGGGTTTGTCACAAGAATTGGTTCTCCGAGGTTCTGGTTCTCCACTACAACTCTCACCCGACACGAACAAGGGACTATTTTTAGACAAATCAGAAACGTTGAATGCCAGGCTGTTCACAGGGACCACCTCCAAATTCTGCTGCACCTTAGTGAAAGCTTCCAGAGACTGCATGGCATTGCTGAAGGTGTTGTGATGCTGGACAAGCTGGCGGACCCATTTAGACAAACCTAGCATTACACAAACAGACAAACAGCAGAGGAAACCAGCTCAAAGAGTCGCTCAGTGGATAAATATTGCCATCTAGTGCTCAAATTGAAAGGCTATGTGAGACTGAATAACAAATTGAAACATTCAAAACCTGCAATGTATTTATTAGGATTGTTCTTGTATCGGTCATCAACCAGAATCAGAGCACCCCAGTCATTTCTGTGCCGGATGCATCTGTAAAAAAACATAGAAATATGTCATTACAGTAGGAAGTGCAAATAGCATCTTTAGGACAGAGTGAGGCATTTACCTTCCCAGCGCCTGGTTTAGAGCTCTGTAGGCCTGGATCTCATACCAGCGATGGCCTGGAAGAAGACCTCTGGACTTACAATGCTGGTCATTGTACTTCATCTTTAGCTCCACCTAAAAATCACATACAGCACATTTGTTACATGATGTTTGTTTTTTACTATTCTAAAGAGAACACTTTACTTTTGTATATTAAAACTGCACCATTAACTTTTATAAACAACATGCTTTTTACATGTCTCTTAAAACTGTCATTGTATCCTGACAGTTTGTTCTGTGAAAAAAATCAACTCCTCTCCTTTCTCGTCGTGGTCCTACTGCCATGTGCAGAAATACAGCGCTTCCTGTCGGAAACCAGAAACCAGAGCCAGGAGGAAAGTCTTGTCAGACACTCTCGCGTGCATGTTGATGGTTTTAACAAAGGTATAAAAAACATATTGTATGTAAAAGTTGCACGCTGCAGCTTCAAGCATTGTACCAGGCATCTAATAAATCTGTACTTCACCTTCATTTTCTTGTAATTATTTGGACTATCTGTAATTTACTGCACACAAAAATGATTAAATATGATGAAAGAATAAAAACTTTCACGATGAAATTGTGCATGTACACTATAATTGTTGAATAAATTATTAAATTAAGCAATATTACAGTTCCAATTCAATCTTAGTAAGTACACTAGAAATTAGTCATCCATTGTAAATTCATCAACAGAATCCAGTTTGACCTGCTGCAAATACAATTCCAGTCAGATTCATCATAAAAATGTTAATAAATACTGGTCTTTGAGATCTGTTTAAAAGTGACGGATTGCATCAAATCTTTACTTGGATGCAGTCCTTTGTCTCGATTAGAAACAACATGACAGTGGCGAGGAAGCATTGTTTGACCAGATAACGGTTTAAAGGACAGGACATAGACATAGAGACACTGATGGGGCTGGTAACAATCTCTTTATTGCATAAAGTAAACATAATTGTGAATGTTAACATCAAGAAGAGGGAAAATGTGAAGGAAAATGCTCAAACTCTTTTGGCCTCCAAACAGCATAATCTCAGCCTAATCTCTAGAAATGGTTGTTTCTCTGGGTTTTATTATCTTATTAAAAATAGAACATTTTAAATACAGTTTGCAAAGTAATGTATCTGCCTCACAGACAAAACCGGGAGCTGGTTACACAAGAAGAGTAGACTGATAAATGGAAGTTCAGCTTCAGATTCTTTCAGAAACTCGAGGAACTCCCAAACATTACAGTGTGAGAGCAAAGTGATCTGCAGGGCGCAAACAGAATTACAACCTCTTTAAAGAAGGAGTTTGCTCATTTGGGTTTTTATCTGCAGGGAGACTTGATCTATTTGACAATAGCAGAGCTGGTCCTGGTTCCCCAAACTAGAGCTAGAAACCAAAATAATGTCTTTCAATGTAATTTATGGTTAGGACATTTCTAAGTGATTAGTTTGAAGACAAGAATTACTGTTTTGTATTTGTTTTTAATTTAGGAGTTAGGATAAATATAGCAGATAATCGTCAGCATAAAAACTGAACTTGTTTCCATGCAGTTTATGAATACAACCTTAATAGAACAATATAGAAAGGTACTGAACTAGTAAGATAAAATCTTAGCCTGATTTGTTACATTTCCTCAGGTCATGATTCTAACAAACTGTCACATTAAACACAGTGAAGTTGGTAAACAAGGTTTTATCCAAAATTATTAACATGTAAGATGAGACGGAGCAGTAGGTGGTCATATAAGGTCTGAAATTGTGAGTTATTACCTGGCCTCCCAAACTGCTGTCTTCTAAAACGAAAATAGAGAGCACAACAGAGGTGGGAGGAGACAGGCAAGACGGGCCAGGCAACATCAAGCATCCCTGCACAAAAATGCCAAGAAAGCATCCATCCATTTGCATCTGTCGCTGCTGATTTTGGCGCTAACCTTTCAGAATTGACAAGTGAAAAGTTCAGCTGGCGTCTGATGAGATGCCATGCAGGGCAGGCTGCTGAGCACAGCTCTAACTGCTTTTGACAGGTACCGTGTGTTCGCCCAGAGCCACAAAACATGGGGCCGCGGCAGGTACACCCTGTCCCCTCATACGCATCACGCAACACCACTGTGACTTGCCAAAGATGCTATAAACAAATAAGCAGTCACAGAAAATCCAAAAAGTCAGTCCAAGGTTTTATCACAATTGATGACACCTCAGCTAAGACGTTGTAAAGCCAAGTAGACAATGGAAGCTGATGTTTGCTAGCAGATTCAAAACAGTAGCAAAGGCTATCAGAGGCATCCAGACTGTAACATAGGAAGGTTTAGAAACGCTGCTGGCTTGGTGGTGAGAATTTTGCCAACATGTAAGACACCAGAGCAGTTAAAGAATCCACTTCTCAAGCCACAGAAAGGGTGCTAGCCTCAAGCCAGCGGTGTCATCTAAATGTAATCACAGTCCACTTCAGCATTAGAGCCATCACATTCCCGGTCTCTACCATGTCACTGTTCAATCCAACATGACAGGTTGCATATGTGAAAAAGCCAATTCTGGCTGCTAGCAAATATCACAAATGTGCAAGAAACCACAAGCTAGAAGGGATTAGTTAAAATGTCAAGAGATCACTCTGCTTGCTTTGGCCTTGTCCTCTACAGCACCCTGTTCATTTCCACAAACATTTATTCGTCCACGAGGCATGATTCGCAGCTCAGCGCATCTGCCTCAGCTATGTTTTACGTCGGGTGTGTGTGCGCGCGTCAGCTTGCACGCCCCTGGCAGTCAGGGACATCTTGTGCCTGTCACTGAGATTGCTGAGCGCCTCATCTGCCAGATGTGGCTGAGCTGACAGTTAAGAGGCTGTGTGGGCCTGTGTGTGGCCACACTGACAAAGGTATTGGGCTATCACGCTCCTTTCCAATAGGCCCATTGCCCAGCTAACACTATCTGCACAAAGTCATTCTTTGTCTTCCAACTCACTTGTTGGTATATGAAAGCATCAGTATCAGACAATATAAAAATATTTGTAATGAAGGTTCAACCTAAAGATGATATCAGCTTAAAAATTTTGACTTCATCAAAATTAAGAATTTCCTTAATTTTGTGAAATCAATTATCAGGCGATACATGTGAAGCTAATCTTATACAAAGGTCTAAAAATCAAATACTGTCCTCTTCTACTCTGCCATGAGAGAGGTTTGACTGATAGATCAGCCAGGTCATGTCTGCAATTTTGCAGTTAATAGTCAGCTCACTGTTGCCAACTCAGAAACTTTCTTGCTACATTTAGACCACATTTCAGACAAAAAAAATGGCTATAGGCTATCGGAATTGGCAGGTCAGACTTTTTAAAGATATGCAATTGGCCAGAAAACTGTGATTGGTATGCCCCTAATCAGAACATAATACTTTCACTATTCGCTGTGTAAAGCAAGATGTATCTACTGAGAATAAATATTTCACACAATTTATTTGAAGTTTTTAGTAAGAAAACAGACGTCACAGAGTTTGTAGTTTCCCTGGACGGAGCAAAGCGCTCCCTCCCGCTCTCCTCATCTCCGTCCACTTGGTGGCAAGTCAGGAGTTGAAGTAGCAAGAATTGCTATGGTGACTGCCATAGTGATCAATAGTGTTATTCAGCTCTAGAAATGTGATTTATTTGCAATGTGGACACAGAGTGGAATGGGTCTGCTCTGACTATTGTTGAAGGTATGGTGTTGAACTGATGACTGTGTCAGACTGACTGAAGATTTGAGGAAGCAAGAGAAGTTAATGGCAGCTAATGGCTGCTTTTGCTGCTCGCTGAAGACAGACAGGCTGCCTGCAACCGAGCTGCAGAGCACTGTCACCATAAAAGTCTACATCAGCACAGATATAAACAGAGCTGAGATACCCTCAGTATAGAAATGCAGAAATGTATCTTCTTTATCCATTGTTTTTTTTTGGCAACTAAAGTATGGATATACGTTTCAGCCAGTTACCAGCATCACCACATAAAGAGCTTCTGAAAATGTGCAGTTTTAAAATGCTGAAATTTTCCATCATACTGTTGTTTTAAAGTTATTTAAAAGAGACACCAGGAAAACCGCCTGTGTTTCCAGGGTTTCCTCGTTTCCTTTGACTGTATGGAACAAAGAGCAACACAAAGTCTCTGCACCACTGGCTATCTATGGAAAAAACACCCTTGTCCCTGGCCTACACAGAAATGTGTCTAGTTGCACAACAAGGACAGTCATAGCTTTCAATCGGAAACTTCTCATCAGAGAGGTCAAAGGTCACGTGGGGTACCTCAAGGTTCAATCCTAGGACCCCTTCTTTTCAATATTTATATGCTCCCACTGGCTCAGGTTATAACAGGAAATAAGATTAGCTACTATAACAACGCGGATGATACACAGCTCTACATCACAATGTCACCAGGTGACTCTGAATCCAACCAATCACTGAATAGATGCTTAGAACAGATAAATGTGTGGATGTGCCAAAACCTTCTCCAGCTGAACAGAAACAAAACTGATGTTATTATCTTTGTACCTAAAGAGGAGCGAACTAGAATCAATGCACAGCTTCAGCTATTACAACTGAAAACCAGCGATCAGCCCGAAACCTGGGAGTAGTGATGGACTCTGACCTGAACCTTCAGAGCCACATTAAGACAGTCACAAAGTCGGCCTTCTATCACCTGAAGAACATATCCAAGATTAGAGGACTTATGTCTCAGCACGATCTAGAGAAACTCATCCATGCGTTTATCTTTAGCCACTGCAACAGCGTCTTCACAGGTCTGACTAATAAATCAATCAAACAGCTGCAGCTGATCCAGAACGCTGCTGCTAGCATTCTGACTAAAACTAGGAAGATAGAGACATAACACCAGTTTTAAAGGCTCCGTACAGCTCAAAGAACAGATTTTAAAATACTGTTGTTAGTTTATAAATCACTGAACGGTTTAGCATTACAATATATTAAAGATCCGTTGTTGCTGTACCAACCGCCTAGACCCCTCAGATCTTCTGGTTCTGGTTCTGCTCTGCATCCCCAGAACCAGAACCAAACGAGGAAAAGCAGCATTCAGCTTCTATGCACCACAAATTTGGAACAAACTTCCAGAAAACTCTAAAACAGCTGAAACACTGGATGCCATTAAATCTCAACTTAAAACCCACCTGTTTAGAGTTGCTTATGGCTAAATTAGGGTTAGAGTGTGGGTTTTCATGTCTTCGATGTTTTTAATGTTTTTATCTTTACTTTTTATCTATTTATTAATTTCTTTTTATTTCTCTTTCTCACTGTTTATGTTTCATTCCTTGCAGTTGTTATTTTTATTTTTATGCAGTTATAAGGCCTGGTGGCAAAACCTGATACAGCTGCTGCACAAATTACTCAACAAGTGGTTGCTATGTAACCAAAGAGTGAGTGAGCTAGTTGATGCCACTGAGCTTCCTTAGCTGGCCGTGAGAGGTGGAGTAGTTAAAGCCTTTCCTCTGACTACATCTCCTAGAATGCTGTGCAGTTTTGGATCAAAGTTCATTAAATGTCATCTTCTTAAATAATGGCTTAAGTCAATTTTGAGAAAGAATTATTTTGTGGTTTTTTAAAAGAAAAAAAAGGAAAAATCACCACCTCTTGTTGAAAGTTGATATAGGCAAAAAAAAATCCCTTTTGTCAAAAATTGACTTAGGCCGTTATTTATTGAATCTATTGATATTGATCATGTGTCTATTCTTATAAATATTGTTATTGATTAATTGTTCTAAATAGTAAATAGTAAATTGTGCTAAATAGTATCCTAGTGCATACTATTTAGCTTGATATTCACATTCTAGGTATTAACATGAGGAAAAGCATAATAACTCTTTATGTCTGTATTCTCCCTGTCCTTCTAAATATCCAAGAAATGCCTCCATATCTGGTTTAAACAGGACTGGCCACTACATCTGGAGCAAAGGCTGACCTTTGATTTTTGTGGTAGTTTAAAGGGATTAGGGGTGAGGAACATCATATCACACATTTACAGCTGCTGCAAAAACCCTGTTGTTAAGAAAACAACAGCAGCAAAACAACAGCAACCTGTCACAACATTAAGATATTTGCTGCTACATATAGTGGCAAAACTCTTTTGTAATGACTGCTCCTTCTGCAGCGCATCAATATGCTTGACAGCAAGTTTGAACAAGTTGTTTAAACACACATTTAAACACACATTTATTTCAATACCCAATTAGAAAGTAAGTGCTTTCTTATGAGCACATCTCAACTCATAAACGAAATGACAGTAAACACAAGTGATAATCAGATTTTCTTTTTAACCACAAATTTCAATAGTTTTCTCTGTACCTGTGTTTATCCTCCAGTAAAAAAGTGCTGTGCACTGGTTGGTTTAAGCAGACTAGCTGCATGGCCTTGTGGTCATTAGTATCAATGTCGTCCTCATCCTCTCAACAGTGTAACACAAATGGCTCTCAGACCTTTGCAGCCCCTGAGGGCCTCTCTAGAGGCAACACTACCTCTACTGCTACACAAGGAGACACGAGGAGGCCAAAACCCTTTGGACACTTAAAAAAAGAAGAAATTAAAATAAAAAGACAGGGTGTAAATTATTATTGAGATAACCTAAGCAGTAGTTCAAAAATACATTTCATCTTTACAAGATAGTAACTTAAGTAATA
Source organism: Micropoecilia bifurca (assembly GCA_903067075.1). NCBI lineage: Eukaryota > Metazoa > Chordata > Actinopteri > Cyprinodontiformes > Poeciliidae > Micropoecilia > Micropoecilia bifurca. The sequence continues at coordinate 12,482 of CAEGAF010106253.1, forward strand.
CTAAGACACAGACAAACATAAAAAGGATTAATTACTGGTAGCATAAAGAAAACCAGAATGTGGGGAACCCAGTGTTAGATGAAAAAAAACATAAAAGCAAATTATGTAAAATCTTTTTTCCTTTCAATGAGTAAAAATAAAAACCTAAGGATGTCACCTTTATAGAGTTAAAGATAAAGCGCTAGCAGTCACCACCTGAACCTACAAGCTTCACAGTTATGACAACAGTCAACAAGAGATGGCAGGAGCTGGCAAAGCTCTGTGGAGCTCTTTTGTAATGTGCAGCTCATAAACACAGGCTGTAGATGTGAGCACAGACTATGTCATTAGAAATGTACGCTCACTTCACGCTTGGTCAGCTCCACCTTGGTCCTAACTAGCTTTGGCTTTCTCAATTCTCCCCTTGGTGTTCTGTGACATCCACTCATTTCCTGTTTTTTCCTGTCTGTCACACTGGAACATCACATTTTGATACTGTGCATTGGACGTTTTTAATTTAGTTATTGTGTTGACTAAATAAATAAAATAACACAGTAAAATGGCAAAGCTGAACTAAATGAACTTTAATTTTTGATACTATGAGAATACGCTCCTTTTAAATACGTGACAGCAGACTAAACAGGTAATGCTGGCATTACTAAGGCCAAAATTTGACATTACATTACACCTTTTAAATCCATGACCCAAACATAGGTTGCCTGTCAGTCATGTGCATTTTGTTGGATAGGCCTGGCTGCTGAGGACTGGCTATGGATTTTAATGGTTGGGTTAAAACATCAATAACTACTCTCAGTGTGGACCCATATTATCAAGGGAGTTTAAATATTTCACCAGTTTGGGTATTACAGGATAGTTTCAGTGACCCATGATGTTTACTTTTCAGATCAAATTATTTCAGAACTCAATAATGAAACAAAACTTAGATGAAGACGGTTTAATTACAAATCACTTGTTATGGTGAAACGTTACCATATTTAAAGTCCATTTTTCACAACCAACTCAAAAGTACTAAAATAAATAAACAACAATGATGATGCATAACAGAAGCAATGACCCGAGTGCTGACAACTAAGGTGAAGGGCTAAAGTGAAAGGGTCTAAGAAGCTTCAATCACCAACACGTCCTTCCACGCTGACAGAACAGGTTAGTGAAAGCTTCGTCGTGCTCTGACAGGAGGATGAGTAAAGGGGAGGAAAAGTAGGAGGCAGGGGAGCCTCAAACTTAAAGGTCAACTTTTCTACTACAGATGGAAAACACACCGAAACATCGTTGTTGTTTTTTTCACGGATCACCAAAAAAAGATGGTTGTTGTTGTTGTTGTGTAACTGTGTACCTATCTAAGATGTTTTTCCCCCAAATTGTAATGGCAAATATATCAGATGGAATATATTTTCCATTTTCCAAAAAATGGAAAATGGAAGAACTCCTGAGACAATATTGTTAACGTATTAATCCAGTTTTGTTTCAGGTAGAAAGATGAATGTTAAAAACCACGCAACAAATTAAAATGTAAACTAGAGGAGTAACTTGGATGTCACTTCCTGTAATAATGGCAATATGTATTGAACCATTTTACTATAATCCAAGAAGATTTTAACTCTTATGTTGATAAGAGTGTCTGATGTATGTTGTCTGATGTAGTAATGTTTCCTTACCATAGCTTAGCACTCTAGCTTTCGCTCTAGCTTTTTTTAAAAAAATCTTTTCACATACATTTTATTCTGAGTTGACAATCCAACCGATCTTATTTACATATTCTGCTTTTCCTTGGGAAAGATCGACAGGTTTCTGTGAGTCTACTTGCCTGGAGGTCTTTGATGTTTGGAAAAGGAATTCCAATGGTCACTACTGCTCTCGCATTGTCATCTGTGAAGTCTAGGCCTTCACTGACCTTACCCCTGCATACAGCAATAAGTAGTGCACCATCTAGAAAAGAAGCAAACAAAGTTCCAATCAATACAGTACAAATAACAGCAAAGGCCTGGAAAAAAAAAGACAAAAATACTATACCACAGTAGGTGAGCATTCTTTCTGAACTAGTCATACTATACACACTGCAACCAAGGTTCTCTTTGGGGGTACAATGATAAATCATTCAGCAAATAAATTGGTTATCGGTTGATGCATGTCAACCTGACCTTATCCACTGATCTTATTTGCCTCCACAAAGATCTAAAAATCCTTCATTGCCCCCTTTTGCTCTGCCGTAACAGAAGACTGACCGACCGACATGCCCACCAGGTTCTTGGTTAAACAACTCAGTAAATTTATTGCTGTAAATACCAACTTTTCAGACGAGAAAAAAAACATCGGTATCAGCCAAAATCAGAATTGGGAGCTCAGACCTTTTAAAGATTGATGATCAGCCAGAAAACCCACGAGTTCTGATCCAGCTACACATCCTCAATAACATTTTACAGCAGGAATCACAACTGCAAAGGTTAGCAAGGTTGGGCTAATATACTTAAATACTGTCATGAATGATGCTAGTAGTTTATAGTCAAGTTGGTAATGTGTGTCACTCTCACCTCGACCTTCACAAATTTTTATGGCATCGTAGTACATTTGAAGCAGCTCATCAAAGTCCTCCTTCCCACCACCACGGGGTTCTGTGACGACAGTTTTCTCTTGGTCCAGCTTCTCCCACAGACCAGTGTTGACCCAACGGTCTTTCAGCTTGTCCAGCATCTGTTCAATTAAATTGTTTTGTTGTTTTTGCCATTACTAAATGGTGACACACTATCTCAATAGATGATTTCTCTGCAACACAAGTCTTACACTAATGACAACAATCAATAGCTATGTTTACAACCACAAAATTCCTTGATTGGGTTGATTTAGTACAGAAGCATTGATATGAAGATAGGTGTAAAATTTCCTTTAAAAAAGCTGTATTTCCATGTGTGTTGAACATCAAAACAAGCAGATGTAGTAGTGTGTTCATTCTGAGCGCCCAGAATAGACCCACACCAGGTTCTAATACTGGTTGAGACCTTACTGCACACTAAGGTTTAGCTTCGATGAGCCACCGAAGGTATAAATGTATCATGTTGGCATAGGACACACATGCACTGTCAGGTCAGTTTGCCACAATAAGGCTGATCAGAGTCAGTTTTCTTCTGATTTGCCTAACTATGATCATATTCTGCTTTTCCTTGGGAAAGATCGACAGGTTTCTGTGAGTCTACTCACAGAATAATCCAATTGGGGGTGTAATCCAATTGAGGTGTTTACATCATGTATTTTAATTCTGATCGACAGTTTATTCCAATTACTTATGTCCATATAAAAATCAATAACTTATTTGCTCTTTGTTAAGAGTAACCACAACAGGAGTTGTGCAAGTATCTAAAAGTTAAACTTTAACCTTTTAATACTGTCTCATTACTCTTTTACTCTGTGCAATGTCCAGCAGGGTCACGTTGACCATGTGTGCGCTTCTACAAAGTTTTCTTTTGAGTGGTTTTGGAAACTGACCATCTGACGGGGCAATCACTTCATTTTAAGCCAAGTTTAATCCATATTGTTTTTGTGATATAAGATGTGGGTTGTAAATCCCTAAAAAGAATATTTTGATTATATTTATTATTTTACTTTTATAAGCTTGTTTTGGGAGGAACATATTTAGAAATGTACTGTAAGGCTGAACTTAACACTTAAGCCAGTGCACAAAAGGACTTCAACACATTATCTAAATGAAGCCACATATTATATTGTTCACACAACATGTTTTCTCTTATCTGCTCATCATTATGTTTAGTCCAGTGCCTTCAAACAGCCTGAGTTTCTTTCCTTTGCATCCTCCTAGAAAAAAACTGATGTGTTGAAACCGTCCCTCCAATAAAAATCACTGCTGTTTGACTATTGTTAGTGCAAAAGTCAGTAGCTCTCAGGGGAGGCACATTGATCTAAAAGCCCTCTTCCTAGCAGGCCCCACTCATCTCTGTGCAGTGCAAATTATTCCCTTGAATAAACATGGCTTCACAATCAAAAAGAGGCTTCACTGGCTTGGAACTGTGTTGCAGGGGTCAAATAGAAGTTCCTCTCGTTAAGAAAACTTCTCAACATCCTCAGAGGGCCAAACTGTAGAACTCTGATTCAGATTCCTATCAAAGTTTGAATCAGCCTTACCCTTGTTCTGGAGACCGAGCCTCCAGAAGAAAGGTAAGGCAAAGGCAACCATATCTTGTGGAATTTACCTAGATAAACAGGTAATAATCAGTTCCTTAGTATTTTTACATATATATTTATTTCCTTCTTGAACAGCCCAAGGCAGAACAGACAAGAACAAGTCTCAGCATAACATATACAGTATCTAAACAGTTAGTTCAGGTGCAACACATATTTATGTACATATAGATAAATTCATGGTTAATCTATCACAATGCTGTTTAGTATGGGTGCAACAGTGAAATTTGTAAAGTGGAGAAAAGGAGTCCAGATAAGTGAAAATTGTCCCTTTGTAGAATGAAGAGAGCAGATTAAGTATTCTAAAGTAAAAGCTCCATGACAATTTTGTGCCAAGATGTTTTAGATTTATCCCTGATCCACAAGAAGACGTTCTTACGGGCAATGCAGATATCTTACAGAACTAGGATTAATTCTAATGTTCCTAGTGTCCTAAGAAGCCCATTATTTTAACATAACCTGACTCAAGGCTAAGGAGAACTTTATTTTGCAGGCTAACTATAATGTTGAGCAGGTTGAGTAATTAGATTGTAAGAGTCAGTGCTATTGCTTCATAGCAGTGAAATAAGGTATGAGGAGCATTTAATCATGTTGGGCACTTCAAATATAAGTGAGGTCAGGCTGTTAGCATCAATAAAGCATGACACATTGACTAAATATACAGTTGCACTGGCATAGACAAACCCCCATCCTGCCCTTGCGCCTAACGTGCGTCTTCGGCTCAGCAAACTGTCCCACAATGGCTTTTTAGTGCAATCTTAAGTGGGACATGAATAATTCATGTCATGTACTTTAGGCAGATCTAGTGCTAAACAAAACAGCCATTATCTGCCAGGTTGCACTTGAAAAGAAACTAATTCCACAAGGAAATGAGCACAAAGGCAAATGTTCTCTCAGATAACACTGGGATAACATGGTAAGTAAAAACTAAATGTCACAGTGTTTTAGCATCACAGCAAGACAAATTTTGGTGCTTGTATTTTATATCAGTTTTTGTGTATATATATATATATATATATATG
>CAEGAF010106265.1:0-20757 GCA_903067075.1 Micropoecilia bifurca
AAACAATACACAGAAATGGAAAGTTTAACTTTTCTTAAACCCATTTCAGTATTATAGACCAAAGTTAATTTAACAAAAACTGGGTGTCAATCTTTTAACACTTTCAAAAGTGTTACTTTAACACCTGCTGAGTTGGACACATATAGAGACATTTGGGTGTTAATTCAACACCGGCATTTTTACTGTGTACACACTGCTTCTCTCAGGGAAATCTCATTTTGCACATAAGGTCCTAGAGGAGAGCAACAGCAGAAGATCAGGGGAGTTGGAGTTAACACTTACTCCTCCAATGAGACGTTGGAGATCAGCAGGGGGGGGGCTGAAGCCAGAGGATCAGGGGAGCGGCTGGAGGTAGGTGGGGTTGTTGTGTCAGTGGCCATCCTTCTCTCTGGTGATGACGTCTGTGGGACGATCTCCAGCACTGCCCAGCACCTGGTAAACACACACACACACACACACACACACACACACACACACACACACACACACACACACACACACACACACACACAGAAAGTTACTGAATGATTAAAACTTGTGTTGCATACATAAATGAGTCATGAACTTACATGTTTAATCAGTGAAGATCTTTGGAACTTGGAACTTTGTGGAATATCATTTGATTGGCTCTAACTGGTTACACTGACTGGAAAAAATGCATTTCTCCTCCCTAAGCATTATGCATTTTTTGTAACGTTTTGGTGCATTAACACATGAGCATTAGATGTCTACAGATACATTGCAACAATTGACTAGATCGTTGATCTTCCAGTCTATCTGGTGTACACTTTTGTTTGTGTTTTTGTTCTTCCAATTTTTTATGCAATTCCTCTGATCTTATAGTTCTTAATTTTTTTAAGTGTGATGACATTGCTATAATTTCCCCCCTCAGAACCACTTTAAGAGTGTCCCATAATATCGGAGGAGATACTTCTCCATTGTCACTGAGATAAAAAAAATAAAATAAAACTAATTTATTTCCATATTTACTGTTTGAGCCACTGGTTATTAAGAAAATCTTAATATGTGAATTTAGTTTCCATATATTATTTCCTTTCTGTAAGCAAAAGGTTCACTGTTAAATATACAACTGAGTGGTCACTCAAATCTATTGTTCAGATCTCACATTTGTCCATCTTGTCCATGTCTTGTAAGTGTCAAAAAATAATCAGTTCTTGTGCAAACCGAATGAGTGGTTGAATAGTGTGTATAGTCATTTTTACTGGGCTAAAGATCCTCCCTATGTCTATCAGACCAACTCCTCTTGTAAACCCTGATTTGTATGAAGAGAAGAACAATCGGTTGAAACCCATTCTTCTTTTTCTTGTTCACTTTTGTTTAGGTAGGTTTCTTGTAAGTACACTATGTGAGCATGTTCCTTCTTCATTTTTGATAAGATTTTACTTTGTTTAATTGGGCTGAGAAGACCATTAACATTAAAAGTAATTATATTTCTCTTATTGTTAGCCTTGTCTTGTTGATCATTTTGAGATGTTTGAACAGAGGAACAGCAGCTCAAGCAGCCATCTAGGAGGTTTACGTCACCAGAACCTCCACAAAGGAGAACTTTTAAAAGATGGTTTGGGTTTTCACTGCATGCAGGAGGAAATGACCTGAGTAGCATGCCAATGAAATACAGCCAGTTTTACCTAGAAGTTTTCCATTTTTTAAACCATCTCTTTTTTTGGATTTCATTGACTATCAGCATTGTAATTTAAGCAGGACTGCCAAAACAAGCCTGAATAAGATCAATGACTGCCAGCTGACCAGCAGCACACAGCAGCATGTGATCCTTGGAAAAACTGTGTTGCTTCCCACTCTTTCTTCAGCATCTTACTAGGACTTAAACCAGATTAAAACCTCGAATACCTTTTCTAGTGTGGACAGACAGGACCTGAGACCAGATATTTACATTCTATCTCCAGCTTCTATAACTGCTACCTGCTGAAAAAGATCTGTATTTATCCATAAATCATTTTGAATCCTAAACCATGGATGCCTTTTACCCCTTTTCTCCTAGACGGAGCAACTGAAGCAGCTATTGCTGCAATCAAATATATTTACTGTTTTTCAACTTATAAATTTTAACACAGGCAGAGCTGATCTGTTTGGCTCTGCTTCTCCTAGATGCCACTACTGCCATTAACATTGAACTTTTCCTTACATTTAACCAGTAAGGCACAGAGACAAAGGTATATATGAAAAATATTTTCTATGTATTTAAAAAAAAAAATCTTAACAAAAGGCTTTCAAATCTCAAAAATATAGCAAAATGGGCCAAAAAGAAATCAACTATGAGTATCCCTTAGTCAAGGGATACCTAACTGAGGATAACAAACCAAAAACTGACCTCACACAATGAACACACAGGGAAATGTATACACAAAGTCTAGCCTACACAAAGGAGGAGGGGTTGGAGAAGAGACAAAGACAAACAATGCATAAACATAAATAACTAACTCAAACCAAAACATTTTGACTAGAACACAACTATAAAAACTAAACAACCTAACACCGAAAATGTTTTAGCAATCGTGAAATTAGTAGAAGAATCTTCAACATCAAATCTCCTGCTTCCAGCAGCCTGATGGATTGTTCCACTTCCTGGTTTTCCTTACCACCAATCATTTTTTCCCTGCCAGTCCTTCAAACTCAGCAAAACAAAAATACTTAATGATCTAAATAAACATAAAGTGTTTGCTAAATGTGTGAACTCATAAACCCAAAGCAATAACCACCACCAAAAAAAATGAAATTCTAAATAGCCTATATTACATGAAAACATTTAAATAAATACTAACTCAGATTTTTTTTTAAATGGGAATTTCCTTTAATAGCAGCACAACTCAAACAGCAAACATGAAAAGAAAATCAGCAGGCTTTGATGTTTATTATTCAGCAAGACTTCCTTATGGTTACAGGTCCGGTCAGGATGTTGGTGAATTTCGGAGGTGTGGCAGTCTAAAGCCTTGCTCCCACTGAGCCGGGTCAGTTTGGTATGCTATTTTATTTTTTCCATTGTACAAGTGACCCATTCAACTGATCTGTACCCCACTGTTCCTGGGCCCCCTTCAGTTACAGGTACATAGATCCAATGGTACAGTACAAGAAGGGTGGAACCAGCCCCACGACATAGTCAGTTGAATAGGGAACAGAAAAATATCACTGTTTGACAAACATGAGACATAGAGAAGCAGCATTAGACATTAGTAGCTTAACTCCGCCAACCCAGTGAGTCTAAAGGAGGTTGGAACCGGTCTTCTGAATACGCCAGGCCCTTCTCCACAGGCTTGGATTTAACCGCTTCATTGTGGTTTTACGGAATCACCTCAGGGGTTAGAACAAACCGGTCCTTCCCATGTATTGCATGCAAATGATTTGATTGACATTTGTTGATCAGCCCCTGGATTTCCATCAACAAAAATGCTCACCACCGACCCATATTTGTACTGACATAGTGAAACTACACTGCCAGTCTAGTTTGGCAATGACCAAACCAGACCTGACAATGGAGAAGGGGTTATAGTGGACCAAACCGAACCAACTCGCTCTGTACCGCTCATAAAATGAGCCATAGCTGACGCAGACAGCCAAGCAGTCTTACCACTTTAAAGGCCTCTGGCGGGACAACAGATGGATTTTAGACTGAAATAAATGAGACCGTAACCCAGCAAAAAATAGGTTCTGAAAAGTTTGTTATAAACCGACACATTGGACGATATTTTTCGTCTTGTTTTTTTTAAATTTGACACACTAGCTGAACACCACAGTTTGCTAATTTCTTCCCTCCAACACCAATTGTAGCTGATCTTGTTTTCCTACTGCTAAACCGGCCATAGGGATCCTATTCCTTGTATACTGAGCAGAAACCGCCCCTGAGGAGTGTGTCTGTTGGGTTATTCGCTGCATAGCCTTTGAATTTATTGTGCCCCCTGCTGAATCTCCTGCTGTGAGACACATCAGGGCAGAATTATAAAAGCAAAGAGCAACCAGAAAAAAAAAACAGGGTTCGGCAGTGGAAAAAATAATACTTTGCTTTGTGTTAGCCGATCATTTTATCCTGACGTCGTTTTAGTTCCACAAATGTTCTTCACAAGCTTTTTCACTTTAATTCTACTGTAGTTTGTGTTGCCCATGGTAACAGCAGTGCTTGTGGCATTATGAATTTTGAAAATGAAATGCTGAAACTGTAATCTTAGGACTGGTGAGCAATAGGGATTATAAACTTCCCACAGGACTAATGGGCAGTTTAGCATGTGAAGGAGGTGTATTTTGTTAGCTTCCTGCTTCCAGTTGAGAATGATTTCATTAAAAATAGTGGATACCTATGTTTGAAAAGCACTGCCCTCTGATGTAGCAAATCTGCAGATTTATCATCACCTCTTCAGATCACTGCAGAAATTTAATGAGAAGAGGAAAAAGCTTTTCTATGTGGAATAAAGCTGATGGAAAACAAATTATGTCTGTGAGAAAAAAGTTCCAGTAGGTTTTTGAGTAAAGGAAAAAAGTTTTCATTTGACCTTTGATAGGCAGTTACTAAAGCTATTGATATGGAGGGTTACTGTAATTTTCAGAGACTAGTCAGATATGGCTATGGCCTTTTGATCTTACTGGAAGACTTTGCTGTATTTTCATTGAACATCTGAGTGGCAAGATTTTCTCCCTTTGAATTCCAAAACCCAGAGATATGATGGCTCTCACCCACAATCCTCACCAGTGCCACAGGAACTGTAATTTGTATTTAGTCCATTTATCTTCCAGTATAACAATCAGCCTCAAGGTCCAGTCTGTCAACAGTTGTCTTGATTACAATAACCTGATGCAATTTCTTCACTCACAGGTCTTATTGGTGGAAAGCTAAGTTAGGGCTTTGTGCTATATGGAGTTTTTATTCTTGGAATTTTTAAGGTGCTAAATTGCTTTTTTATGACACTTTCAATTGTATATTGCCATCACAGTAAAATTTGATAGCTTTTTTTCTTTTTGGAAATAGTTTGAGATGCTGACCTCCCTTCTTCTGCTCTTGTACTACAAAAGCATTCCAGCAACTGAAACGATTCCTTGAGTGATTCGAGAACCTCGATTATTAAAATTCCTCAAAGAAAATTTATCTGCTCCAAAGCTTCGTTAATTTATATTTAATTATTTAATTAACTGTGTTCTGGCCGGTGTTTTGTCAGATCAGCATACATTGTCAGATAGTCATATGCTTAGCTCAGACATGTATACGCTGTCATTACCATATGATTTTATTTAATCAGCAACATAGAATCATGACATAGATCATCATACACTTTGTTATTAACAGTTATATGGCATCCTGACTTAGCGGTTAATGAGTTTTACAGGCTTGTGTTGTAGTTGAATGCAGCTGCAGCTAGATCCCGCTTTAAATACACTTTGAAACCAAGACAACGCGTGTATATCTATCTAGTTATCATATTATATCATATTATAAACAATTTAATGACTTATTTTCGTCATAACTTGTTGTGTATGCTGAACTGACAACTCCACTGACGGTTGGACTTCTATCTATTATTGTTACAGGTTAATTTTCTAAACTACGGAAAAGTTACTGTTAGGGAAGCTCAAATGTGAAAAATTGGTCTGATGTTGATATGCGGTAGTAATTCTGCTGTTATGTTACATTTACCAAGGTTTTTTAAAAAAAAAAATCTGATTACTCGATTAATCGTAAGAATAATCAATAGATTACTCGATTACTAAAATATTTGTTTACAACAACCCTAGAAGTGATAAAACCGTTTAACTGGTGCATATCTCTAGTGGGGTGGAGTACAGGACCCACAACAACAGGCAAATTAGAGATGCCTATTTTTGGGCTGTTACAGGAAGCTTGTGACATCACAATAAAATAAAGTATCCTGGGAAAAAAAAGTAACTTTCGAGAATAAAACATGGGTTAATGAAATACTCATAATTTTTTCTGTACACAAGGATGTCTTGCATGTATGTATTTTATTTGTAAAGGTCCACGGAGTAAAAAATATCTGGGTCACAATTTGTACCGGAACTGATAAAAGGAACAAGAGACAATGAGTTAGAGAGAAGTGGGTGAGGCAGCATGTGGAGAAGGACGCCGAGCGACGGACCGGGAGCTCGAGAAATCAGCCCGGAGATACATGATCGTTGGAGGAAAAGCGTTGCCTGATCAACGACTGAGGAAATAAAAAGTCTCCTGGAGGCCGGATGAAGCCACACGGAGCGACAACCGGACCCGATGCGCTCCAGGCCCGACGAAGGGAACCGAGCCGCCCGGGACACTAACGGTCCGGGTGAGACCCTTCCATGTTTTTTTCATTGTTTTTTTATGTGCACGAAGACTGATACATTTTTTGGGCCCAACGTTGTTTTTCTGCGCAAACGGAACTTATTTTTTGATGGACTAATTATGGACTTTTCGAAGGATTATTATTGATGAAATATCTTCTTTTGATTGATGCAAAGACTGGGGTATTGATTTGGGGTGGGGTTGTTTATCTGTAGAAAATTAAAGAGTGACTGTTATAATGCTATGATGCAAGGAAACAGATGATTGATTATTAAATGTAGCGGGCAACAGTAAGCCGACGTGTCCCATCTTTCCTTTTATTGAAATCATATCGTTTTTCTAGCGTTAATTAAGAAAAGCTACAACCATACTCTTTTCTAAAGTTCTATAAAACTCAAGTCAAAGAACTCTCTTGAGCGCGTGCAATTCGCGTTTAGACGAGGATTTGTTACAAGCTGGATTATCCAAAGAGAAACTAGGCCCAAGAAACAAGCAACACCTGAAGTGTTAAGAAACAACTATATCGGCAGACTAACACGTTTTGGGTTGTGACCTTCATCCGGGTGATTATAAAACACCAGATTTAAATGAAAAAGTACTTTATAGAAAAAAAACATTATGAAGCAATCATTCTCCCAGAAACAGATTGACCAATCAGCATTCAAGGGGATGGTGCTTGCTGAACTACTTCAAATCTAAAAGAAGTGCCTTCAGCTGTGTGAAGCTGTGGCTGAAATATGAATGTATCTCGTGTTTACATCTGCCGCCTCCATGATTTTTAATGACATGTTAAGTGAATAAACTAATTCACATGGTATTTTAATTGCATTTCTTATTTAAGGAAACACGGTAATTCCCAAATTGTTTTTTTTTTTTTACATCAGCAGAATATCAATAAAACATTTGGAATGGAGACATAGCTAGTTTTAAGAATTACACCAGTTTACAACTTTTCTATTGAAAACAGTTTCTCTAGGACTAATAAGAAAACAAAACTGAGTTTGTTGGCTGGCTACATCACCTCAATAATGAACAAGGTAAGATGAAGCTTCCAGCGCAAGGAGCAACATACGAACTCAGTAACATGGAGGGGGTTCACTTTTGTTTTTCTGCATCTGCCAGGCGGAACCTTGAATCTGTGTCGGGCAAAAAGGAGCGATAATACTAACGGGTGAAACACACTGATCAGTGTGGAGAAATTTAGCTTCCTTACAGTCACTTAATGATCATCCAAGAAATCAGCTAAAAGCAAACAAGAACGGCTGTGAAAAAAACCAGAAACGAAAACATTGGACCTGCATGAGCCAACATACTAATCCTGCTCTACATCTATGGAAACACTGAATACATCAGAGACAGCATGAGTAGTTAGATCAGGAAGAGCGAGTCAAGCTGCCTGCTGGGAAATGGAGTACAGAGGTCATTAGTTTGTGATGATTGCTGCAGAAGGGTTAGTTAAAGAAACCATCTTTTTTCTCTGCACCCTTTTCTTTTATTAAATATTCAGCTGAATTAATGTTGAGACAAAAATAAATTTATGTTAAAACATTTCAACTATTAAGTTTCATGTTATTTTAGATAGTCATACCACTAAATCTGTCTGCATCTGCATCAGTATTTTGAAATAACCACTACCCACTGAAACAAGAACCAAACTCAGAGGTGGAATAATGTCTTGAGGAATCGATCATGAATTATCATTCGCTTTACAACAATGAGAACTCAGGAATCCCTAACAGCTCTTGATGTCAATAACATTCAGACTCCTGTACCGACATCAGACTGCAGGCATGCAGTGGTAACCATTAAATGTTAACAGATCTGGATTGTGTATTTTATGAAAGATGATGGTTGACCGTGAGGTCAAACTAAACACCCCAGAGGGGATTTTTTTCTCCAGTTTTTATGGCTTTTTAAGTTTGTTGAAAATCAGAATGATAATCCTTCAGGATATAAAAGGTCTTTGAAAGTTTTCTTAGTGACAATAAAAAACCCAGACTGAGAAGCTGAGGTTGAATCAGAAATTCTTCACTCAGAAGCAAAGGCCATAAAGGCCACAGACTGTAGGAAGAGAGAGGACGGGGGAGACGTGGGAGGGAAGGGGGGAGGAACAAGCGAGCTTTCTCCTCTCTGCAGCTGTTGGTTGAGTCGGCAGTGCAGCTCTGAGAGATTTATCCTTTCATTTGTTGTGGCTTCGCTCGAATGCACCCAACAACACACCATTTCTATTTTATTCTACTAGTCTTTCACTCTGCAGGGTGGCTCAACAGAATTATGTCCCCAACGATAATTATCAATCAAAATTATGTTCTGAAAAATGGAGGCAGAGGAAATTGCTTACCAGGACGTCAAGCTAGAAAAGGACCCTCAAAAGAAGAAGTGTGAATAGAGCGAGGGAGCAAGAAAGAGAAAGGGAGAGAGAAAGGGGGAAAGAGAGAGTGAGAGATGGAGCGGATTTGCATCTGTGCTGGATGAAGGACTCTGATTCCAGTCAATTCAGAACAAATGCTCACAGATGTCAAACTTTTTACAGAGCTCAACCTAGATTGGAATGAAGAAGCATGTTTACTTGAGTTTCAAGTTTAGTTTGAATCAAATATTTCAGACATTATTGAATCATTAAATACCAAGCAGTCAGAAGATTAACCGTTATGGTTGTTATAATTGTTATAATTATTGTTATAAACTGTTAGAATTGTGCCATGTTAATGAATTCATTTTTGTTTTTGAGGCCATCATTGAGAGAAAATTTGAAAAGTCTTCTTTTTATACCAACAACTCATAAAACAGAAATCTGTTTGAAACAACTGTGGAGTGTTATAATGAATCAATAAATGACGTTCTACAGTGGGGAAAAATTACTATACCAGACCATTTGCCACATGACATTGATTTCAGAATGTGGACTGCAGGTTGGACACAAAACGAAAGGGGGAGAAATGTAGCCAGAAGCTTAGAAATCTCAGGAAAGTGTCCCAGTGGAGAAAGACTTATTGTGTGGAGCCGCTGTATTCTGTTTAGCCAGAAGCCGATCAGCAAAGTACACCATAGGTCAGAACCAAGCAGTCGTGGGGTTCAGCTCAGTGGAATCTGTCATGGCTGTGCAGAGACTCATCTCATGCACCGGGGCTAAACCATTTTTTTGCTGTATGGGTGAATTTATAAAAGTAGAAGGAGGAAACCACAGATTGGACACTGAAACATGCTGTGTCCACCAGCTGCATAAAACCGCTTGTGTTGTGGTGCTTGGCACTCCAAATAGAATCAACTTCTATGGTGAAATAAAATACGTTTGATGAAGTAATATGGAACGGATTTTAGTCTAAATAGAAAAAAGATGACCCAATTTTGATGACACTGCATATTCTGCCATTTAAAGTGGCCAAAGTGTATAAAACACCCATTTTCCCAGAGGAAAAATGAAGAATGCAACAAGAATTCTAAACTAAACTCTCAGATAAAGTTGTAGCTCATAAAGCTGCACACCAGCACACAAACGGCCAGACATGAAACCACACAGAAGAGCCTGGCCCTTCGTTTTATACTAGCATTAAATGGTTTTAACAAACATACCATGTTCATTTATCTTTAACTTAAAATAAAAGAGACTTAAGTGATATCTCTTCCTGAAGTCACATTGTTGCTTTTCATTTTCCCATGTCACACAGCGAGGCTTTCTGTCTGAGGCATTCCTTAAAGCACACCTCCACTTAACTCAAATATTGTGAATATAACAATCTTAGTGCATCTAAACTTCTGACTTTAAAGAAATGCTTGTATGTCAAACAATGTATGCAAACGACTGGTTTCAGCTCTTAGTGCAGTTTGGTTCAAAAATCCATCCTGCAGAAGCTTTTTCTGTGTAGAGGCCAGAAGACAGCAGGCTAAACATTCTCCCTAAATGCACCTGACTCCCCAGCAGTAAAGTGGGGTTTAAGAGACTGCAGATGTTTGTGCTCCCTTGTGCATTTAGAGTCCTTTGTGGATGGTTATTTTACCAGATGGCCTTTTATTTTGGCCCACCATGCTCACCGCTGCTTTCAATGGTCACTCCCATCGAATGTCTGCCCAGGGTCTCAGTGGATCTTGCTTCTCCAGCCAGTTTTTCTTTTCATATGGTTTATGGTTTTTTGCCATGATGGTGTAATACCGTCTGAGCCACATGAACAGACACTTTCAGAAGACAACTAACAATGAAAGATTATATTGAAAAAAATGAATTATAAATGTACTCAGGTCTGGGAAATGACTGGAGGCCAGGAATCAGGATCTCTGGGAGGAGACAGGATAGGTGAGACTGGGCTGATGGTTGAATGTCCATGAGATTTTGAGCAACGCTTATGTAAGTTTGTTTAAATAAAGATGCCAGAGAGAAGTGAATAGTGTGTAGTTGTTGATCCTTGGAGTGGTTTTCCAAGAAGCAGTGAATCTTGTGGTGGAACAAGGATCGCCAAGGAGACAGGAGTGTTGGAGATTGGGTAGGTAAGCGCATGATGATGATGATGATGAAGAAGGATAACTTGAATATGCCAAATGTAGAGATTGTTCCTAAAGAATCAGATCAGTATGGAGTCTTGAACAAGGAAATCCAGAGAAGCTCAGGCAGGGAAAGCAGGTAAACTGTCACCACAGACCGTCAGGGTGGTTATTCCTGCAGACCTCCGGTGGTGGGCTGCCTCAGTGGGCGTTTCCCTCAGGATGTCCAGAGACCTTCACCTTTCTGGAGCAGGGATATCATGTGCCCAAGTAACTGATAAAACATTTCTTAATTAATAAAATATGGCTGATGTTCTTACAGAATTGAAGTGCATTAACAATCTCTTGTTAATAATTACTCAATATATTTAATTATGATTAATCTGATGTACTGATTACACTGAAAATGAATAAAGCTGGACTATACTGTGATCTGACTAATCCTAGTTATTGTTTTTTCATGAACTATGTCTTTTGGCTTCTATAAAACATTGTAATTACTGTAATTAATAAAGTAACTCATAGGCCAATAAATAAATAAATAAATAAATAAATAAAATCCAGTCTTGAAAAAACAAAGGGTGAAGGACGCAGCCTATCATCGATGGTCGATAAATTTGTCCAATCACACAACCTTACGATAATCGATCCAATTCTTTGGCTTTTTCCATGTCAGATTATGATCGGGTTGTTGTCAAAAGTTGCACACTCCTTGATAATTTTTATCCTTTTCTATCAGGTTTTCAACAAATTACAACCCAGCATAGCATGCAGCTTTTTTGAACAGAAAATCCCTAATAATTCACATTATCAACAGTACACTTTAATTTTCATTTTTGACTGAAAACTCCTGAATATGATGTTAAAGTGTACTAAAATATATACACATAATAAAATAATTGATTGGACCAGGCTCTCTGGATTTTGTCAAATGTATGTTATTGGCTATGTTATTGTTACATTTGTTATTGGTTATATATGTATATTATAAGCAGGACAGAATACTGAGTTGAAAAAAGTAAGGATTCTTATTTGTTAAGAGTGCTGCATCTAGCTGAATGGGTTGTACAGAGCATGAGGTTTTGTCCGAGTGTGTTTGATTTTTTTTGAGTTTCTGACTGATGTTTTACATAAAGGATTTGAATCTTCCTACTTTTGTCCATTTACCAGAGAATGTTCAGAACCATGCAGGTTGTCAGACCTCCAAGAACTGCTCTCCGAAACCACAGGATCTAGACAAGAACAAAATGCAACATCTCAATGGTAATGAGAAAACATGTAATCTGTTTTATATAACATCTGAGGCCTGCAAAGCTTGGTTGTACAAGTACAGCATGGAGCAGACAACAAAAGGTTTCTATGTAAATTATCGAGTTGGAAGACATTACTGAATCATCTCTATAAAGAATCTTTCATTCAGTTAGGCAGATGATGCTAATCATGATTAACCCGTTGTCAGATTAACCCTCAATGCCTCCGTATCAGATAATTCTATCATTTGTTAGACTACTGGTGGTACAAAAGAGTGAATGAGACAAAAAAAAATGGCTTGGAAGGAAATCATTAGAAAAGTTTGGTTTGTCCATTACAGGCGTGTCTTCAAATAGAGCACATTGTTTTATTCGGCCATTGACGATGAGAAAATACAGCAGATAAAATGCAAGCATGTTTTTACTGACATTAAAGTAGAACATTTAAATCTCTTTTTTTCCTGGCAGTAATTGTAAGAAATTCATTTACCTGAGCTTTCAAGAGCAACATATGTGTCCAAATCAAACTTTCTAAATAGTTGGTCATTTTTATTTTATTAATTTTTGTTGTCCTGTCCCAACAGGACAACAAAAGTTAGGGGTTCCACCTGAAAAATAATTTTATGATGTTATCAGACATGAGATTTTTTTCATAATAGTCCAGGTTGCAAGAGCATTTTTCTTTTCTGAACAACAGATTTATATCTTATCTAATCTTATCTAATATAAGTTTCATCTTCTCTCACATCCATTTTATTCAGTCAAATAAGTAAATGAATACAGAATTCTACCACGCCATTTCAATGGATATCAATCTCCCAACCAATGTTGGCCACCAGCCTGAGTTTAGTCTCCATAGTAACCAACTGTTGTACTCAGTGTTGTTTGGGAGTAGTCCCCATTATTTCCAATCCACAACATAAACAGAACATTGTTTTACCATTAGCTGCCAGTGATTAACCAGGTCCAGATGGATTATTAGCGGTTGTCATGGGGACTGACATGGGGACTAACTTATGGGTGTACATGCTGCGTGGGTTATTACAGCTCTAAATGATCCATTCTATTATCCAAGGGACACATTTTATTCCTTTAAATAACTTGATATTGCGCTCCAGGGGTGGGAAATATTAAACTCTTACAATATTTCTTTGGAAAACATCTTAAGCACTTCAATGACCACTTTGCACATTTTATTAAGATTTTGGAATCTCTGCCCATTAGAAAACTGCAGAAACAACTTTAACATGTGAAATTATGCTATACAATTATTAATTTCCTTATTTTATTATGTTCTTAAAATGGCACCCTAAAATCCTTTTTGTAGCTTAGACAGGCTTCATTTGTTTGTGAATATAGATAGTAAACAAATTATGAAACAAAGTAAATATGACCCAGCTATCATGTAGGGCTTTGTTTAAATCAAATGTTTCAAAATATAAAAATCTGGACCAAAAATTGAAAACTTCTTTCAGTCAAACCAAACAAAACAAAGAAATAGGGTCCATATAAAAGGCATCTTCAAATTCTTTTAAAGAAATATTTTCCATTCCTCTGGATAATTGTTAATTTTAAACATTTTTGTAGATATCAATATTTCATAGAATCAAAGCAAGAAGCTGTGAGAACTGAAAGTCATTCAGTTCCATTGCTTGTTTTTAGAAGTTAGCAGTGTAAGAATATCAAAACAGACAACAGAACAACAGGTAGAGGCAAATTAAGTCTAAGAAGCAATTACTTGTGTTTTGTTGTGTGAGATCTGTGAGAATAGCAGAGGCATCACATTCACAATCCCACCTGTGGAGACATGAAGAAAACAAGAGGTTAATTCCTCATTTACAGAGTCTGATTTATTTGTGTTCTTTTTTTTTACTTGTTATTTTCTGGAGGCACATCGATCAGAATGTTGTGGCAAATTTCCATTCTCCAGTTTTTATAAAGCTTTGGTACTGTTCAAGAGCTAGCTTAATTTTTTTTCTGTGAATTGAGTTTTTTAGAAATCTAATCTTAGGGCCATTTGTTCTGGTGAAAAAGAAGCACTATCATTCTCTTTTAAAATTTTAGACTACTCTGGATTCACAAAATTATTCTGTGGAACAAAGAGTAACAAGGATTAAAAGACATGGAGAAGAGTGTTTTAATTGATTAAAAAATTAAATTAATCATGGAAACTTTGCCCATTCGTAGATTTTTCAGTAGAGCATATATAAAATATTTATATTAAATAAATATTTGGGAAGCTGAAATACCTAGGCTCAGTGCTACTTGACATGAAAAGCAGTCAGGGTGTAGTTTATTTTCCTCTGAGCTGATTGGATGAGAGCAGAGATCAGGAAGACTGATCTCTGCTCTCATCCAACTTCCTGTTAGTTGATGGACATCTGGCTCTCTTTCACTCTTTTGCAGTCAGAATGAGCTACAAATTTGTAATAAAATATGCAGATTCCATTAAATAGTTTCTTACACCTCTCTAACTCATCTGAGCTTATTTTTAAACAAACAGCTAACTTTGCACTTTCTGCTCTAAGTTACTGTATCCAGACCAAAGGAATGTTGTCATGGTGACCCGGTATGCTCAGTTTACTGATTGCAAGAAGATTTTTGAATATCCTATATAGTGGTCATCTGTCACAGTTGACCTAGCTGAATTTTGTCAGAATATTGACTTTTGTTGTTTGAGAAACTAATTAAATTGTGCCTATACATTTGTCTGATCTATACGGTAATACTAAATATTGTTTCAAAACCTTCATGCTTACCATAGAAAGAATAGTTCTTTTATATAACCAATGGACAAGCAGTAGAAGGAAATAATACTTTTGATATAGATTTACTTGTTCATAGAGAGACTAATGTAACTGAGCCATCATTCCTCATCATACCACAGCTGATGCACAAAATCCAAATGCTGCTGCTGTTGGTAGGAAAAAATACTCTTAGGGAAAATCCTTACTAAGAGACAAATACCAGACCACAGCCTGCTTCTACTTTTAGCTGGTATTTTGTTCCGGTTTGTTGTAGCCCTTTGAAGCTGAGCTAACGAACGTAAAGTGATGTGACTGACACTAGCATGCAGTGTCAGTCACAGTGGCTGGGAAAACAGACGTGGGTCTCAGGTGGGAATGATGTGGAAGGTTTTACCTGCACTGCAAACTGCATTTAGCAGCTTTCAGAATGAGGTGCAGCAACTCCCAAAGGTCTCCACATTCCTATTCAAGAGTCAAGATTTTGCAATGTAAAAATATGAGACTATTTTAAATCATTTCACAACTTGTTACATCATTAATGTGGCACTTATTTTGTATAATTGATCCATCTATAGGGAAAAACTAAAAAGGGTTAGAGTTGGTGCATCTTCTTTATTATTTACATTTCTCCTTAGATATTTATTTGTTTCTGAATTGAATTTTATTGTATTTTTATTATTTCCTTTATTTAACCAGATAAAACCCAATTGAGATCTAGATCTTATTTTCAAAATGGACATGATTCTGGTTGCTAATCAGTAATCCTCAAGGAACTCTCAGCAGTCTTTAGTATTTTTGACTTAAAATAGACAGCAATAGAAGAAAGAAGAAAGGAGCAGAAAGGATACAGACAGAAGAATGAGAGTGATGATGAACAAAGCTGAGTCTCACCTAGAGCCACGGTGCCCATTAGGAAAGGTTTCCCCATCTGACTGAAGTCACTGCTGCTCTGGAGCCCCACCTCAGAGCCCACTGCAAATGTCACCACCACCTGAGACACACACACACACACACACACACACACACACACACACACACACACACACACACACACACACACACACACACACACAGGCATGCACACACACACACACACATACACGCACACACACACACAATGCAGAGTGGTAAAAATGTTAAAGAAGCGTAAAGCGTAAAGAAGCCTACTCAAAACTTTGAGGAATTTAAATGGTCTTCAATGAACCTCTTCTTAAAAAAAGAGGCAATCAGTATTAGGTAAATGTTAGAAAAAATTGTTCATTAAAAAGAACAACCAAGACAGAAATAAAAGTTAGAGAATCTCTAGCTCTATAATTTTACTAAGTACCATGAGTTACAGATGTAGGATAGCAGACTGCTAACAAGAGAAAGGGATTATGTGTAGAAATAAGGTCAAAAGGCAACAAATTAGTAAATGATAAATCAAATCAATGTAATCAATAAATGCAATTGACTCTTACTATGTAGCATAAAATACTGAAAATGAACAAACATTTTTCCAACAGTGCATGTATGATTTATTAATAACTTGTTTCCCTGTTTGTTTTGTAAATGATTTAGTTTGTCTGAACTATAGTAATAAAAAAGATGACAGAAGTTTACTAATAATCTTAATTTTTGTAAGAGACTCAAAAAGAAAGACATTATTAAAAGGAAGCTAGATGAATTCCAGTCTGGAGTTTTCTACACAGCAAACATGTAGAAGAATGAGTTATGGACAAATGACATACATGTAATATATTACATGTGCCTTAAAAATAACATTTCTCATCAACCCATGTCCTGTAGCCAAACATAGTGGTGGCTGCAGTTCTTAATCAGAAACAGAGAGAATCAAGGTAAATGGTTTTCCAGGTTGAGGCTGGACTGAACATTGGATGCTTTCTATCCAATCTGGCTGAATATTAGCTATTTTGCAATTGGATTGGATTTTATAAAGTACTGACTCAGGGGGCCTGAATATAACACAAATCACACTTTTTATTTGCAAAATATTTGGGAAACAATTTTCTGTCTCTGTTGACAATTTTGTGTTAATTTGTGTTGGTATATCACATAAAAATCCCAGTAGTGTTTATTGATGGTGTTGATTGTTATGGTGAAAAATTAAAAACCTGAAAGATTGTCAATACTTCAGAAATACACTGTTGCAGCAAAACATATGGCAACAGATGGGGAGGACAGAAAAATATAGAAAAGAGTGGAAAGGTAACTAGTTAGTTGAAATTAGGTAGAAAATGTTATACACAATTTGGGGAAATTAATATTTATTACATCTAGATATAAAGATAACTATTTTAAGAGTAATTAATATCTGGAACAGACTTTAAAATATGTTTTAGAGATGGTTGTGTTCACTCTCTCATGGTGGGATTATTCCAGGTCTGTTTGGACGAACAGCAGGATCCGTTTCAACCACACAAACACACAGGCTCCATAAACCTGACTGTGCTGTCCTCCTCCCAGTGATCTTAGCGCCCTGCACCAGGCTGCAGCGCTCCCCTGCTGTCATGGGAGCCAGTGGCATTAAAGGTTCAATGACAACTTTATTAGAGGTGAGAGTCTGGAATCCTAAGCAATTATTAAGCCTGAATAAATGTCACACTAATTATTTCCAGAAAGCCGTGAAATTGCGGTCGATTCTCCATGAATAATATCCCCTCCAACACTGTTCAACTGCTTGGTGCATGAGAAAAGTGTGTGTGTGTGTGTGTGTGTGTGTGTGTGTGTGTGTGTGTGTGTGTGTGTGTGTGTGTGTGTGTGTGTGTGTGGAACAATGCAGTATTTTCATGTGTGGCTGATGTAATGACTATAGCTACACTCCGGCCTATTTCACAATGACTTAATAGAGCTTCTACAAAGGTGCATAAACTTCATTTGGGTTCTCCTGTTATTTTATTTAGCTGCAGGTTTTTGTGTGAAGCAATCAGTCAGATGTCAGGCCTTAAGGAGCTGCTGGTGCAGCTCATCGATTTGGACGAAATTACAGAGAGAACAGAGCGCTGGAAAGAACAGAGGAGGAGAGAGGCGGAAAGAGGGGAATTCATTTTCACCAGGACGCAGGGGTCCCATAAGGCTGGGGCAGATGTGATTTTATTCTTTAATTAGCATGTGTAGTTTTTGCTATTCCCCAGCGAATAGGATGGAGCGCAACATGAGAGGCAGCTGAAAGTTAACTTCAGAACAAAGCATTGCATAACGGATCTCCCAGATCCAGATGGATGGCAAAGACATGCTGGCAGGAAATGGAGGTAGGCAACTTCACAGCTGTGTTTGGAGGAAAACGCTGCTGTCAGCCATCTCATCTGTCCAATCACAGGGCTGGAATTCACATGTCTGAGGAATCACTATTGCCATGTTTACAATCAGCCACAAACCTCATTGTGTTTTACTGGGATTTTATGTCAGTGTGTGATTGTGAAGTAAAAGGAAAATGATATATGATTTGAAAATTGCTATTCAATAGAAACTGGAAATCTGTCATTTGCCTTCAGTTTGAGCTCAGATTCAATGAAAAGAATTTGTGAATGTTTTTCACAGTCAATCTAAATCTATGAACTAGACTTTGAATGGGCCACTAAATGTATGAACAAGCTTTGATCTAAATTATTTTTCAAGCTTGTTTTAAGCAAATTCATTAATACTAATAAAAAATTACAAGTTCTATTGGCAAATGATTTCACTTGTGCTGAAAATGACTTGGTATATGTGAAATAATCTACGAACCCAGAACAGGAATCAAACCTATAAGAACAAAAACATCCAGAGAAACTCCTATTAGTTTATACAGAGAAACTCTTATCAAACATGGAGAACCAAAATTTAATTTTATCACAACAATCCAGAGAAATCCATACTAGATTATAAAGTACCGACTACTTCCATGTAGAACATTTTAAACTGCTTTGTTGCTGAAATTATGCTATATAAATAAAATGACCTTAGTAACAGGACAAGTACATTTTCATCAATACTAAGGAATTGTTTTAAAACAAGCTGCTACGACACAACAGCCTGTTCCAGTTCCTGCCAAATTCCAGCAACTTCACACAGCCATGAAAGAAGAGAGGACCAACATTCACAGACCACAATCCAAACCTAATCAACTCAAAGGACATGTGCTGAATTGCATGAGGCAAATGGTGGTCACACCATATATCAGCTGGTTTTCAAATCCCCCAATAAAGCAAAGCGTCACATTTCAGCTTTTATTGTGGCCAATAAAGGCACAACTGTAAACAATCATGCTGTCTAATCAGCATCTTGATATGTCACGCCTGCGAGGTGGGATGGATCATCTATGCAAAGGAGAAGTGATAACTATCACAGATTTAAATCAGATTTAATTTCAACAATATTTGAAATTATTTTGTACATATAGAAAATGTTTTAGATTTTGAGTTCAGCTCATGAAAAATGGGTGAAAAATCAAATGTGTTGAATATTTTCGTTCAGTGTCTAAAGCTCCAAAAATTAAATGTTGCATAATATTCCATCTTTAAAATTTTACACCCCTCTTTTATGAAATGAGCTTTCCCAAATGAGAGAGCTTTCACTTTTCATATGTCCTCTAACATTGCTTTCCTGCAGCTTATGCCCCTCATCAGTTCTGTTTATTCATTGACATGCTGGCAGATGAACGGATGCTGTGGGGATTAGTTACAAAGACATTGATTTTAGTGTTATTAAATCTTGTGCCGCAGGCGGCAGGAGAGTCAGCCGAGCGGTTTATACTGCAGCCGTCAAACGACTTGGGGGACAGATGTTAGAGGATGACCACATCTAAAAAGAGCCTACATTCAAAGTTGCCATCTCCTCAGATATTACTGTTTGACCGTGAAGAACAATTTCTATCCAAAACTTAAGCCGAACGATGTCTTTTTCATTAAAAATACCTTGAATAAAGTGAACAGTAATCACAGAGGATGTTAGTCTTGAAACTGGTGGGTGTATATGCATAACTGATCAGGATCAGGGATATGAAAGTTTTGGGTTTTTCGTTATAGCTCAGTTTCACTTCATTGTGGCCTTTTGTTTGCCTAATTCAGTTAGTTTTAGTTAGTTCTTGAGTGTGTTTGCTCGTTTTTATTAGTTAGCATTACTTCAATACTAGGTTTTTGTTTAGTTTTTATTAGTTATTGTATTAGTGTTAGTTTTTCATACTTTAGTTAATTTTAGGTGCAGAAT
The DNA here is from genome assembly GCA_903067075.1 of Micropoecilia bifurca. Taxonomy (NCBI): domain Eukaryota; kingdom Metazoa; phylum Chordata; class Actinopteri; order Cyprinodontiformes; family Poeciliidae; genus Micropoecilia; species Micropoecilia bifurca. Next base: position 19,956 of record CAEGAF010106265.1, read on the forward strand.
TCAAAGACTACTGTATTGTGATTACATTGATTGGGTAATGAATACTAAACAGAAGATATAATTTTCAACAAATGTATTTAATTATTGTTGAATAATCAACCTACTGATATTTTCTCCCAACTTTTGCCGTTGTCATTTTTCAGATTAGCATTAGCGCCGCCTGGAGGACAATGAAGCACCAAAATTTACCCACAGTTTGTGAGGGGTAAGAACTAAAAACATCAATTTCACATCAGGCTAATAAATGGATTCATGAACATGAAAATCATAGATATTTCTATAATTGCAGTAAGTTTTAGTTTTATAAACGCATGATATATTTCCAGTTAGTTGTATTTTCCCCATTAATTACCACTTTTTCGTTTTCTTATTTTTAGCTTTATTTTGTTAGTTTTAGTTGATCAGAATGCAGCAGGATGCATGAGACCAACATCAGGCAGTCAGTGAGCCGCGTCTCCCCAAAGGATCTCCTGTCCTTGAAGAACAATGAAGAAATGGGACAGACTGCATCACACAGCCTTTTGAACAACAAACCACAAACACACACTCACCTCAACAGAGTCTGTGTCATGTAGGTGGTGGTTCAATTTCGCAGTCATTATTGACTCCTATTTTTTAACAGGAAACTGATAAAATCATCCTGACACTTCATCATGATGTACTTTCTCATGTCCGTTATTTTGGGAAGTAGTCAGCGTGTTTTTGCACCCTGTAGATGGAAATGTAGACACACACACACACACACACACACACACACACACACACACACACACACACACACACACACACACACACACACACA